>VYZW01022605.1:126164-138995 GCA_013401315.1 Balaeniceps rex
TGCTTTAAAAAAATAAGGCTTTGAATCCTTTCAAAGGCAAAGGGATTTGAAAGTTTAAATTACAACATACTTAAACAGCAAAAATATTAAAGTCATAAAAAGGCAGGTGAGCAGTTCTGACTTTAAAATACATACAGACCTAGATATTATGTTGGAATATACCATCTTGTTTCTTCCACTGGTATAAATCATCGTACCTTCATTGAAGAAAATGGAACAGTGGCAATGTACAAAAGGTAAAAATCTGGCTCAGAAACTTAGAACAAAGATATATTCTTTTGAGACTTCTGATTCCGCTGAAGCCTGGTTTATAAAACTGCTTTGTATCATGCACTGACACTTGCAGAGAGGGAGTCTTGGGTTCATTGAGCACTTCAGAGTTCGCTGTGTTACGTGAGTCTTAACCACACATATTTAGAAAAGTTGAAGATCTTTTGTTATTGGTACATAATGTAAAAAAACCAACCAACCAACCAAACAATAGTCCCTATTGTAGGCAATCTTCCAAGAGGTTATTACCAAAAATAATCTACTCCTAAGGTGAAGTTATCACTGTGTGGAATAAATACATTGTAAGCATCAAAATCTGATGAAAATTGGCAAGCCAGATTTGACAAATTTGCAGTGGCAAGGACTTAAAGGCTTCAAGGATTAAAAGACACTTGAATACTGCTCTTCTGTTTCTTATTTGTGTAGTTTCGGCATTAAAAATGTTATACCCTAACAGTTTACTAAAACACTCTGAAAAAATATTCCATGTCTTAATATTAATCATACTTTTTATCATAATTATTTCCTAATCTATATTGCTGAATTCTTATTGACAATATTATAACTGTATGGGAACTTTAACTTGATAAGGAAATGTATTTTGACACTGATACCTTATTAAAGTATACTGATCCTAAATTCTTTGTGACTCGTTTGCTATGAATTTGTTATTTGTTGTATCATTGTAAAACAAAAGTATTTATTAAATTATTTATAGAAAATAAAGGTTTGCATTGATCTTTGAAGAACGAACAAACAAAAGTTACCCGTATTTGAGAGCTGGGAAGTAGCCTGCCAAAGGTCCGTACCACCAACCTTCCTGTAGAGTTTACCCAGCTTTCCTCAAATGGAGGATTAATGCCCTGCAGACCGCCCTTCTGAAACATGTCCTATGGTTCAGACTGCTGCTTCCATTTCTAGAGTGTATTTCCGTCCGAGGAGCTGAGGGTGCCTCTTGTAACACTACCCTTAAAAAAAAAAAAGTTGACAAAACAACATTTTAGAGGCTGAATTGAATTGCCACAGCTCCCCACTTCAGTTTTTGTCGCAGTAACACAAGCCATTGTATCCTGGCAGTCCTGACAAGCCCATGAATAATGGGCTTTCCCCCATCCAAGCCTCTGCTTCACCCACCCAGTCCTTCATCCCAATGCTGCTGTTAAACATGGCAATCCTTTTCCATATAGAAATTGCCCATTTTGCCTGTGTAATAACACCTATCACGCTGGAGGAGGACAGACACATGAAGAAATTAATTTCCAAACGTACTTAAATACAGACTGGAAGGTGCGGAAACTGTTGGTGCTTGACTCTTCTGGTAACAGCCTTTGAAACGTGCAGTGCCCATACAGACACTTCTGAATATCTTCCACATAATCGGCATAAGCGGGCTATCATCGCCTCCTTTTCTAGATGGGATGCTCAGCAGGCCTAGAACGTAACTCCTTGCTTCTAAAGCTGGTGTAATTAACAATAATTGCACAACGCCCAGCAGTGACAGTGAATGGTGGTGTGCCTGTTAACCCTCCCTTTTAAAGCGTCCCATTGATCTTCAGGGCACTTGGACAAAGACTCACTCCGCATGTCAGATCCTTATCCAACTGGGGGTTAAAAAAAAGCCAATCTCTTAAGCAGAGATTAACCTGTTCAGATCCATTTCTAGCTTTCAAAGGTTGTCATCACTAACTGCTGCTGTAAAATAGTACTGCCAGGCACTAATTTTTTGGGGTATCCCACTCACCTTAAGCTTAAGGAACATACTAGTAATGCCTTCAGCTTCCCCTCCCCCCCTTCTTTAGTCTACTACAGCTAAACACTTCTCATGTTAAAACTCACTGGTTTTATGCATATGAACGTCCTGGATAGCTAAGCTCTGACATTGCAATTTATGTACCTGAAAGAACCAAATCCTGGCCAGAAACATAATCCCTAGACTGCGCAATAGCTGAAACAGGGGTTTATTACAGCTTTTTAAATACGTAGGTGTTTCCCCCCCCAAGTAGGCCAGCAGAAGTGCTTAAAATGAAGCGTACATCATCTTTCACTGCCTAAAAGCACCATTTCTTGGCATCAGATCTTGCATCTGCAACAACATAGACAGAATTGAGCACAACTGGGTTGTTCAACACTCATGATGTTCTCCTGAAAAAATCGGGCAGTTTTGCCAAATGCTCATGACTGGCTGGTCTCAGTCTCTGGCTGATTTTCAAGTCTATCATCTTTTTTAACATCAAGCCAATGTTTTTCCTAGACCATAGATTTCATGCAGGTAAGATTCACGCTGTTTATTGACCAAATGGCTATAACAAAATAGTACAGGAAATTCTCAACATCCTGGTAGGTGTATATGTATTTATATACACACACACATTATGATTACTAATAAAACTGCAAAAAATGTCCAAACCCCATTCCCGTGCTAGCTGCTGGGTATGACAGACCACAGTCCTTGCCCTGACAGGAAAGCAGATTAAATGCTCCAGGTCACAGGAGGGTAGTGCATCCCCCCCAGAGCTGCACCACCACAGATTCATTTCAAACGTTTTCCTCAGCTATGAGCTGGCTGTTTCCATGTGCTACTCAAGCCAGCCGTGGCAGGGTATGGGTGAAAAAGGTTCTGCTGGCTCACAGTCAGTCTCTCTTTAATCATCCCCTTGACACCGTACTTTGAGCAAAATCCTAACAAGTTTCAGCCGTACATGTAGTTTCTCCTGCTGTTTTGGACATGAGAGCAGGGTTGAGCAGTTTCCCCAGATGGCTAAACTCTCTCTGTAAAGCCAGAAGGATTTCCCAGCCCTAAGAGGAGCACTATGGTTTTGCTCTTTTAGTCCTATCAGCACCAGAGCTAGCACTAGTGGGAAGAGAATCTGTATTTGTGGTGCCCCAAACCTTCTCCCCATACAAATAATTTTGTGTTCAGGACAAAAATTAAGCTTGAGATAGAGAGAGGCGCATACACTTGTTAGAGCACTTCCAGATGCTGCTGCGTGCTTGACAGACACCAACAAGCCCGCTTAGGGTGTGATTTCCGAGTCCAGCTGTATCCCCCGGTATTTTCAGCCCTGGGCAATCCTTAGGCACTCGCTCCAGAGTTTGGCCATTCAGAACTTGGAGAACTCCAGGGTGCCCTGAAGGAGAGTGATCCACAGGGATCTCTCTGTCCGGTTATAACCCCAAGTCCGGAAAATCAAAGGTTAATGCTCCTGCAGGCAAACTAGAACCCACTTGTATGTCCGCCAGAGAGAGTGACAGTAAACTGATCACAACGCCACTTCAGCAGAGTTTTCCAGAATAAAGCTCTTTCTAAAGACATTGACAGGGACACATGTTCCCAGTTACAACTGTTTATGCAACTGAATTTTATTTTAGATCCTCTAGTGAAAAAACCAGCAGCTTGAAAGTCTTACTCTCTTTTTCACAATTGCCAAAAACGTAGACCGAAGCTCCCTGGCATTATTTTGTAGCAGAAGTTGCATGAACGTCTAAGTGGCAAACCACAAAATTTACATCATACAATAAGCCTCATGATCGATACAAATATATATAATTTTAATTCAGCCCCTCCTCCACACAGCAGCACCACAACAGTATTGCACTGGATCAAATGAAGCATAAAATGGATGTTGTCACAGTCCATTTTTAGATCCGTTGCATGACATCTATTGGCTTTTTTCCTGGAAGAGCAGGCAATACTGATTGTGTCTATTGCCTTAGTGCTAACGCAGATAGCGCTGTCCTTAACTGTAGCCCCCAAAACACACTGGAGTTAACAGAAAGCAAACCAATTACTGGGAAAACAGCTTACTCTCCATTATTTTAACTCCAGCTACAAACCTCAAGAGGAGCTTTCCTGTGCCTTGCTCAACTACAGAAGTGCTTGTACTTCTTAGCATTTTTACACCTTTTAACACAGCTTGCGGTTCACGACTTCCATTTGTTTAAACTTTGGACAGTTTTTGGAGCGCACAGTATCATCTCTTTCAGGGCCAGTGTCATCACTGCAGAAAGCTCAAAGATAAAGGAGACACCAACGCTGAACACTAACTTTTGGTCAACTTGCCTCTCCCCTCTCGAAACTGCTCTTCTGCAGAAGAGATTCTGTTTAATGATAGGCAACACCTTGAACAACCATGAACAGGTTTTGCTCTTACATAGCACCCCTTTCTGCCTTCCCCGGATCCACAGCAAGCAAAGTGTGTGCAAAGCCACCCAAGCACTCTGAAAAGTGGACAAAAACCTGGCTTTGGCAACCATCAATTATATCTTAATATACTGAATAAACACTTTAACTCGTGCTTTCATTTTTCGAGTGACTTTTCCAACCTCCTGCCTTACATGTTCTCCCTCCCCCCATGCAACAACAAGAAGAAAGCATCTTTAGAAAAAATGCAAGTCTAAAAAATAAAATACTCGTCTGGGTAACAGCAGAGGAACCAGGAACCAATGAAATATCTGGAACTCATTTAGGTTCATTTGAAAGACAGGGAACGTTCAAGTCAACAGCGCTCTCATTCTTTCTGCAACACAGTCCCTGCTGGGCAGGGTTTGTTTGCACTGAGGTTTTGTATTAGAAACACACACACATTTAGCTAAATACAATTTTGTTTATCCAGGATTTCTTCTGCCCTGTTCACTGCATGAATTCCACAAACCTGCACTGAAAATAACAAACAGGGTGAAAAGTGCCTGTGCCCAGTGTTCAAGAACCAACAGGTGAACAGCAGACTGCCATGCTGGGCACACTCAAAAGACTTGTCCTGAAACCTTCTCAAAGCATGTCCTCTTCAAAACCTACCAGGAGAATGCTTTCCCTGGTGGGTATGTTTAGAGTGGATCCCAAATGAGCCACCTTGGAGAGCAGGAAATGCTCCCGCTGTCTTCTGCTGAGCCATTCCCCAGGACATTTCCAAGAAAACAGAAGTCATCTTCCTTCCTCCCCTTCCCTTTTTCCCACATCACACCTCCTTTCCCTGGAAATGTCTCAAAGAGTATTTTGAGTCTTCTGGGAAAAATCACGTCCTGACTCATACCAAGGAAATAAATCCCACGTGTCTGCAAATCCTAGGCTACGAACTGGTTGCTGAGGGGTGACCATTTCCAAGCCCCTGAAAATTGGGTCTTCTGTAGCCTATGGCAGGAACTCATGCTGTCCATAGGGCACTCCTGACCCCGACACGGGAGCGTCCAGCGTGCCGCAGGACAGGCTGCGGCTGTGCCCAGAAGACATTGAGTCACAGGCCAGAAGTGCAGTGGCTGAACAAACTGTTCGTTTCATGTGCTGTCCCCAACATAGGTCACCTATATGAAACCCATTTACTTAGGTTTAACGTAGATAATGCACAATCCACTTATATATGGAGCAAGAGGGTAAATAAGCCTGGCAACGCATTACTTCCATGGTTCACGGGAATACTTTGTGGCTGCGCATCACAGAGCAACATCATGCACGGCAAAAGCTGCTTAGTAGGAAATTGTCCCAGAGACCTTTCCATAAACCATACTTTCCTCTTTCACGCTAGACCCCCCCAAGCTTCACTGCCCAAAGGGCAACAGCATAGCACACCCACTATGCTACGGCTAACGTCCTGCCCTGCTCTTCCCAGCGAGCCAAACCATAACGGCAGCAGCTTGCTACGACCTACGAGATCGCAGGGTCTCCCAAGCACACTTGTGCTCAGCAGCCCTCACAACAGCTAATTTCACAGCAATCGGGTACTTCCCCAATTTGCTGCACCCCACAGCCGTACTCTCCCTTTCTTAACTGCCAAGACGTCGAATTCTTCTCCCAAGTTAGTATCTCCATCTCACTTTTTCACAACATCCAACAGAATTTAGAAATCCTTTTCCAGATGCTCTTATTGGAAATGCAGACCACACAATTGCAAAAGGAGTTCTGGGATCTTATCTGTACCACTTTGACTCATCTTTGAAAATAGCATTGCAGCAGCACTGAAATGTACATTCAAATTATTTGTTGGGTTTTGTTTTTGTTTGTTTTTTTTTTTTTTTTTGAAGTGAGCTAGAGAAGAAGGAGGACATGGACAGTCACTCCAGTCATGTGCAGCGCACTGCAGTTGGACAAGCCTAGATTTGACAGTATTAGATGTATGTAGAACTAAATCAGTCCATACCCAAGAAGATACAGGCTTGTGGGACTAAGCTCTGTTAAGAAAACCAGGCATGCAATACTGAATTTTAAAGATAATATCTGTAGCTGTACAGCTAACACTAGATATAGGAGACTGTGTTGCACCTGTACCACACGGTGCCAGTAACTCAACTGATGCTGAAAGAATAAACTCGCTTTCCTTCAGCATCTCCAGTCAGGATCCAACCAAACAGGTATTTCTGCAACAACCAAGGAAACAAGACAGCGTGCATTTGAAGGCAGAATTCAGCAGGATACAAAGAGGCCTTCTGGAAAATAATATCGACTATTCTCTCCATTTTTTAAATGGAAACAAGCAGACTGTCATCTATTTCTACCCAATCATAACATGTTCCTGCCCAACATTTCTTTCTACTGATAATTTGTTATGTCTTCAGATTTTTCTGCTCTACCAAAAAAAAAAAAAAAAAAAAAAAAATCACCAGACTGACTAATTTGGGTTTTTTAGCTTCTTAGCATCAACCCTTAGCAGCTAAAGAAATGTAACTTACATGCTCTAAAAAAACGAGCTACTTTGAAAACTTAACTTTTTAAACAGCTCAGAGAAGATGGCTGTCATCCTTTCATTTCCAAGCAGCAGTTTGTGTAGATTTTAGTACAATCAATTTGTGTCTATGTCATGTTACATTTTCACGCTTCAGTTTACAAGCCCACTAATCAGACTAATGAGGTTGAATGTGAAGAAATCTCTTTGTTTCAAGCTGAACAGCCTCTGATACCACAGTTATAATGGTCTTTCTTTGCTTATTCAATTCCCATTTGCAAGTAATAGCAAAAAAAAATGGCATTAGAGAATTTTTCTGCTAAACCTTAAAGGCAGAAAGCCATCTTACTACAACATCCCCTGTAATTTACAGGAGCTCGGGCTGTATGTTGATGTAAGGGAGCCACATTGCCTTCCACTTTGTGAACACGCTTAAATGAAAATAAAATCTTATTAACTGCTTTGGTAGGGTCACAAATACGTTCCGTAAGTTCCAAATCGGTGGCTTAAGACGGTCCAGTGAGCAAACGCCTGTCTGCAGTCAGCGGGGAGTTTGTGCTGTGCTGACCACGCTCCCACGCGAAGGAGCCGGTTCCCCCCGCGGCCGCGTACGACGTGTCTAGGACCCGAGTAGGGACTGGGACCTTCCTGGTTCGTCAACCCATCTAAACCATGAGCTACACGTATATAGATAATCCACGGCAGGAGACAGAAGCTAGAAGCTGAGATGGAAATTCCCACTTGGAGATTCATTACAGAGCCGTCCCAGGCTGCAATACAAACCCACCAGTGCTCCTCGCAGCTTTTTGTCGTGAGTCAATAGGAGCACAGAGGGGCACACAAAGAGACGTACAAGGGAATACACACAATTACCGGATGGTGCCACAAAAGGCGACACCGTCAACCCCCACACAACTCCGATAAACTTGAAATCGTAATCTCAAAACATTCCTGGGTTGAATTTGATCATTCTTGAGTATTTTTGTTTGTTTGTTTAATATCACATACAAATCTCCATCCCACCCTTGCTTTGGAAAGCAAAGTAGTAGCCAGTATATAATAGTAATCAGAGAAAGGCTTGTTTCTGATCCTCTAAACACCTAAGTAGCTGCCCAGACCACCTGTTGAACAAGTGACAAGGACATCGCAGGTTTAGGATGCCACAGGGCACTCCGTCTGTACCATCAAGGTTACTATGGGTGTCACTAGACCTGCTCAGTGTGAATATATAAGGTTCAACTGTGGTTCAGAGTTGTCTGAAAGACACTGGATATACCTGTAAAAGGGCATGGAGATGGGGATGGGGCAAAGTTATCTTTTTAGATTGCAGCAGGATGATACCACAACAAGCACAGTGTAATGGCTTAAATCCAGGAGAAGCCTGGCTCCCGGATTCAAAGCATAATGCATCTATAGACAAAATCCAGGCAACCCATTTCCTCCTAAACCCAGAAGCCAAACACGAGAAATACGCTCCTGCTACAATACATCCCAGGCTACGACAGAAACTTTAAGTCCTTCACACATCACCTGTAACACCCTGAGCTGAGAGTCAGGGGGCCTTCGGAGGATTAGAGGTACCAAGTCACTAAACCTCCTGTCTCAACCAGTCCATGGAGATGGGGTGAAGATTTATCATGCCACAGTAGAGGCCAACACTACCTCCGTATGGGCTTTGCCCAGTTAACCTTCAGCACTTTCCTAGGGGAAAGGAGAAGCATCACCAGTGAGAAGACATAAAAAGGCTGTTTACCTCCTGCCCTTTCCCACTGCTGGAGCAAAGAGACCCACAGGGTTAGCAGCACCCTCCATATCAGGTGCAGCCTGTGGAGATGGATGTGGGAGGACTGGGGCAGAGTACACGGAGGGTCACAGGACCAGTCTGATAGCTACCACCACAGCACATGTGCATGACTATTAGCCAGTGCCTACATCCACCCACAGAAAACAGACCTTTGAAAGGACTTTTGTTTTTCTCCTTCACAGGAGACAAACCTGAGCCACTCATCAGCAGCACCACGGCAGGTAAATAACTGAGAGCTGATGGGATCTGAAGAGTTCTGTGGAGAAAAGCCATTTTAGCTTTCAACTATCTCGAGTGATCCTCTGATCGTTAATTAGGAGTAATTAAAGAACAAACAAAAAGCTTGAATCCTTTCATGAATACTTCATAGGTATACACTAGTTATTTCAAACGGGAGCTTGGTTCCAGGGGGGCAGGCTCCCTTCGCACAGGAGCTGAGGAGAAGCAAACTAACCTGTTAAAGAAATAGAGCAAAAAGGTATCAGATTTCTTCCAAAACAGAGATATTGTTGACAACAAACTGGTTAGTAAGCTTAAACAAGATGACTGACTAATGACAGACAGCGATCCCCCACACTCAGCCTCAAGACACAGGTGTTATTAAAAATCAACATGTAATGTTACTGAAGTCTTTAAACACTGTACTGCCTCCCAGACATGGGAAAAGAATAAAACCGCCCGAGCAGCTTGGGTTTGGCATAGAAAAAGAGAGTTAATTAAGGAACTGGGTTATTCCCAAACCTTGCTGTTTAAGAAGCCCCATTATAGCTGCTACACAATAGATGGGATCCATTTTCTTTCAGCAACACTTATGTCAGACGTTAATTCAAGACTGTATCGCGTTAAACAAACACTCCCCTAAGACAAACTACCTTCTGCCGAAAAAAAGTCAGTCATGTTGCTGGGAGTACTGCAAGGGGAAGCTCATGACCTAGAGCGCGTGGGTGAAAAGCAGGTGACAGGGCAACGCGCGTTCAAGCAAGTTTAAAGGTGGAAGACAGAATATCGTTTAGAGTCATCAGAGATATGGAAGGAGCAATGGAAAAAGATGATGGCGCTCCTCAAAGCAGGGGAGCACAGCCTTTACCACCCTACTACACCTCCGACTTCCCTCGTTTTTGGCGCATCTGTGTTTTGCCCCTCCGGAGGGGCATGCCCTGACCTGAAGAATGTCCCCTCTGTGCTGCCGGCTGCAGCTCCTACGCTCAGCAGAGCAGGGGGGTGGTCACCACCTTGCAAGCATCCCCCGGGCACCCTCATCCTCCCATGGGGGGGCGCAGGGGGGTGGATGGGACAGAGCCCCACAGCTTTCGCACAGCTGCAAGGGCAGCAAGCCACACGCAACTGGTAAATCGGCAGACACGTCGCCTCTCCGGCAGATGTGGAAACAGCCTGCGGAGGCCTTCCTGTGTGAGGGTGCAGCTGGTACGGGGGCTGCCCTCGCCTCCTGCCCCCGCCACGCCAGCTGCACAGCCCAGCTGGGCACTCCTCCGGCGAGGGGGGACCGGCACGTGCTGGCACGGGAGGGAGGGAGGGCACGGCAGAGAGGGCCAAAAAGCAGCATGGAGAGAGCAGAGAAATGAACAACAGCACCCCCGCCACAACATTGCACCTCTTCTTAGAAAGCCTGTGCCCCAGGAAGCCACGGGGACTCACCTCTCCCCTTTGCAGCCACAAGAGCCTGCTGGGTGCACCAAAGGGCACTGGGGCAACAGGCAGGAGCATCAGTTTCAGCAGAAGGACTAAGAAATGGAGACCATGCCAGCCAACCTCCAACAGCATTTTTTGCCTCATTTTAGCACCAGCAGCAGTCTGCAGACCTTTTGAGGGTGCTCAGGCAGGTCCTGAAGGTTAGCCTCGAGGCTACCTTTGGAAATTGAGAGGGTGTGTTCATGGGGGACAGCAAGTTCCCAACTGCTGACCACGGGAAGGAAGGAGGCTCTGCAGCCACACAGGGAGGAACCGAAGGTGTGGAAGGATGGGGGTAGCACCCCTTTCTCTTCCTTGCCTCACGGGTCCATTTAGATTTTGAAGCTCTCTAGCGCAGGGATTTATCTCTCCCTGATGGTTTTCAAAGTACCTCTGAGGACGGAACCTTGAAGCCATTTGTGGCTCTACAGAAATTTCCATAGATATAAATAATATGAAGCAAGAAAAGAGGAATTTTAGTCACGGGATGACAATGTAGAGGAGGTATTTAAATCAGCCTCTACATGTAAGCACTTACCACTCACCAGTAATGCTTTCACACTACTGCTGTGCACTTCTTTTTGGCTTAGCAATGCGTTACATCAGCATTACATATGAATCCTCTAGGCAATTTTTGGTCACCTCTTCGTGCCCAGCCCATCTTCCCTTGCATCAACAAAAACAGCATTTCACACAAAATAATCAATAAGCCTGCTGATCGGAGTACTTCCCAACTAGAGACAAAGCATCACAGCTTCATGACACCCTTTTCCCCTGCATTCCCAAGGGCAGGGCGTAGTGCTCTCCTTATTTGACAGAGCAACACTTTCTGTCTTCAGCATTTGTGTCACTGCAGCTAAGCAATCACTAGTAGCCAAGCTCCCAAATTCTCGTCGTAAGTCGTGGCAGAGGTGAGTCCATGAGCATCAGTTACTACATATTCATTCAAACCACACAAACTACAGCCTGATGCACTGACCACCCTGGACACAATGGGCAGTTAGCAGACCCCCCTCGTAGCAAGCTAACAGACCTGCCCCTGTGAAGTTAAAATGCTGAATTTCATCTAGAGCTCTAGTCCTTCACCATCTCCCAGCCCAGCTGCTATTCTTGCTGGTTTTAAATACTCTGGAGGAACCACCATATCTGCCTGAAGGAAGTTCAGCTGCACAAAGTGAGCAAAGACAAACAAAACTAAGTAACAGTGCCTCAATTCCATTTCAAAACTAACAACCATACATTGCTTGGACAAGCAAAACCATTTGCAGAACAAATGATAGTCTACAGCCCACCAGCAGGAAAGATCACATTATTGTTATGGTTATTTTCCATGCTTAACCCTTCCCATCTCGTTTGCTCTTCTCTTCCATGTCCTCAGACAGGGCAGTCCGATCTCAGCGTGGAGACTTCCTGAATTCAACACAAACATGTGAACAAGTGGGAGCCTGTTTCACTGATCTAAACGTAGGACGGGGACCTTAAGACTGTCACGAATTGTACGGGGCCCAGCTGTTAACAGCCTTAGGAAAGCAAGAAATAAGAGATACTGTAATACTCTAGGATTTTGAGCTACAGCTGTTTTAATAAAGTTTTAAAGTTTATTCCACAAATTTTTCAAAATATTCTGCAGAGAATTTGTCTAGAAATGCTACAGAGTATCATAAAGGGCACGCACTTAGAAATATAAGAAAAATAAACACTGAAACTCTCAAAGTACCATCTCTCCCCTCAATTGCTTTAGTTCTAAAAGGATGAGTTTAAAGGCACAACACTTACGCAGCAGGAAATATATAGGGTTATATGCTTCAATGGCTATAACTGGGGGGGGAGCAGTTCCCCCCCCATATATATCAGGCAAGATTTTGGACCTGAAGAAGGGTTTACACATCCCAAAGTTAGTTAGTTCTGGGGGAGTAGAGCTTAACACAAAGATGTTATGAAACAGAACAATAAAAACCGACAGCAATAAAAAAAGGAACATCACAATATTATCTCATTTATTCTTGGAGCTTTTTGTTACATGTTCTCACCCATCCACCCTTCATATTTATTTCAGGGAAACACACAGCAATAATTTGTGTATATTTTACTCTACAATCTTTCTTCAATATAAAAACATTTTTTCTTGAGGTGTTCTTATTAGTTCCTAAAGGAAACGTTAACATCAGCAGATCTGATCACAGACAAAGTCTCCCCAATGGTTAGACAATGTTTATGCTTATAACAAAAAAACCATAACAGACTAAGCCCTCTGGGATGAGTAAGCAGAAAAGAACATCTAGACAAGCGCAAATATCGTGCCGTATGTTTCTTCACTAAAACAACTGTGCAGCCCTCAGTCGAAAACCTGAACTTTCTTTACGCTTCTCCAGTAAGCAACGGGTAAAATGACTTCCCCACCCCCACCCCCCCCCC
>VYZW01022605.1:139031-170056 GCA_013401315.1 Balaeniceps rex
TGCCCTTTAGCAATATTCTTTTGAAGGACAGCAAACCACGGGCAAACGAACTCTATCATCCCCCTAGGATCCCTGAAACAGTTTAGCCCCGATAAGAAGTTTTTAATGTCTCTTCCCAGATGCATGCATATTTTCTCTTGAGCATTTACCTAAGAAAAGTGAAGCAATGAAGCACACAAACGACTGTTTATGTAAGCTCATTCATGTGCAAACATGTGCATGAATACCAAAGGCTGAGACTTGGGATCTCATTCGAAGGTACTTTGAGTCAAAATGTCACGACTTAGTGCAGACAAGACCTTAAAAGCAGAGGTTCTGGGTGATGGAATTTAAAACTTCCATGGTGAGAAATCGGTCTTGGTCATGATGACACACAGTCGCGTCAACATTGGGCTTCTGAAGGCAGATGCCTGGTATCAAGTGTTTTGTGTATATAAATGCTGACAGTTCAGTTAAGTAAATCTCAAACATACATAAAGCTAAACTATATTTTAGTTACAGATACACCGCACAGCATGCAAAGCTTGTCCACTTTCAGTTTTATATTTGGAAAGAATATGAATACATATTTTCTTCTTCTCTGTGCTACTCAATTTTCCTATAGATGCCACAGAAAAGATGCATTTCATGGACAGAGTGAATTGTTTACTCTTCTCAGGGATGACAAAACACAAGTGAACTCGGGTCTAGAGACTGAATTATCTGTGCAAATATACGACTAAGACAATACAGCCTGTTTGAATGTACTTACAGATGCAAACCCATCCCCTTCAGAACATTTTCAAGCATGGTATAAAATGCAAAGAAAACAAAAACTCGATCCATTTTCCTATCCATAAAGACAAGTTTTTAAAATTGGCTTCTGAATGCACTAGAGAACAGAGAACTAAAGCTCCTTCAAAACCTTTCTCTGCATGATCCACTTCTACGGGAAGTCATAAAATCCTCATTGTGATAGCAAGTGATCATCATTGCAACTGCTCCCACAATTGCTGAGATGCCTTCTGGGCTGTTTATGAAGGGGAGTCAGAGGAATTACACAAGTACATGAGGGTTCAAGAAACGTTAGACCCAAGATTATCATGCATTTCCCCTCCACTGTGCCAGTGGTGAAGTACCTGTGACCTTCCACCATATCCTTGTACTTCCTTTCCTTACAGAACTTGCTAGCAAAAAAATCTCAAGTGCCTGAATTTGAGTACCTGTGATGGAAGAAAAGCCTCTAGGTCATATTCCCACAATCCAGAGCTAGACTATTTGAAACAGATCCAGATGCCACTCCTAATGGCCCTTTTTCATGAGCAGAAATCACTGACTAACAATGCCCAGGAGGTATTTTTCTACCCTCTGCAGAGTTGCCACAATTTTCAAGATTCTCCATTCTCAACTACAGATGTACATTTCTATCATCATGGTATATTGTTACACCTTATATTCAATGTAATTTCCCCCGCAATTTTAATCCCTCTTTCCCTAGAAAGATGCCAAGAATCACTCCATCATACCATGAAACAACTAGCTTTGCCAACAGGTCGATAGCATCTGCTCCTGAACATCTGGCTTAACCCGTTGCCAGGAGTGTAATTATCACTTATAATGCTCAACTACTTGAGATGTTGGCAAGAGTCACAATTTCTGGTATGCTCCTTTTCTTTATCCATATAATGGACAGCAATTATCAGAGAGAAACTAGACTAGAAAAATCCCTCCCTTCTAGACCAAAGTGGTAAGAGCTGTCTTCTCAGGATATGACTTTATATGCATTTTGGGCACAGTATTCATCAAAAAAACCCCAAACTTTAGTCTTTGAATGCCAGTCTTTCTCCTGGATCACTCTATTGGCAATGACAAGAGGTAGATTATTACACAGGGCTACTCGGAGCCACCACTGAACTGCCCTGAGGAAGGGCCTGCTTTTGATCTTAGTGGTATGTACAAAGGCCTGATAAAACACACACAGTCATAATGGAAGACGAGGAAAGATCTTTGGACTAGCTAATTTATTGCTAATTTTGCCTATTTGGTTTCATGCTCTCATCCTTTGCATACCACACAAAACCCAGACTAGACCTCCCTGCTATCTCAAACTTTGCATTCCCCACACAGCGTTGACTTTGATAGTCCCATGGATTTTGGGAGCATACTAGGACCGATATTCCTCCCAAAATCAGAATCAGGGTTTATTCTGTCTGGAGTATGAGAGTGTGAACTGTTCCCAGTGTAATGTTTGATATGGTTTAGATCATCTCCTCACCTGAAAGTAACTTTATAACAGAGAAAGAAGCCGAAAAGGGAAGGGGGTAAGTGAACTTCTAATATTGCTAAGAAACTGCTGGACAGGCAATAACCTTGCATTACAGAGTTTAGCATTTATTGGCAAATACACAAGCTGGAAATTATTTCCCTCTTTCACATGGCTTCCTGCCCTGTAAGCAGGTTTCCATCCAAGTTCTTCACATCTTTTCTGAATATGAGCTCTTCTTTGTCAGAAGTGATCCTATAACCCAGGATCAAATGTCAGTCAGAGTTCATGGCCAAAGGCATACCTGTCTTGTATGGAATTCACGGGTACCTTGTCTCCATAAACTGTCTTTGTTTTTATTCATTAGGTCATCTACATAACCTTGTTATTGGGGGACAAAAGGATGTAAAACCATTGCCAGAGCTATTCCTTTACCTCCTTCCCCCGCCCCCAGATCAACTCTCTCCTATGTATCCTGTGAAAAATAAGCTCTAATGTAGTGTTGAGACCTACTAGCCCAATTTTAAAGCTATATTCTTTCTTATCAAGCACAAACATTAACTTCCTCTTTTAAATGTAGGGGTTTTTGCAAGGTTGAAGTATTCAGCTCCTGCGGTTTTGTTCTGTTCAAGATTTTTCAGGCTTGAACTCACAGACTGTAACCATGGTTTGCTAGGAATGGAGAGAGATCATGCCTGAGAGTGATCTCACTCACTCCTATGCCCACAGCAGATTCTCGTATCTTACAAGGTATTTCAACATTACAAACCTCTTGAATTAGTCTAGCTATTCTTCTTTTGTTTACTGATCCTAGAGTGTCTTTATATGCAATGTCTTTTTGTAAGTATAAGTGTCGCCAACCCATTGTGGAGACTTTGTTAATAATCGTATCTGCTTTGCCATAAGCATGGAAAAATCAAGCAAAGAATTATTCAGTTCTGGTCAGAGAAGCATTCAGGCAATTTTTTATTATATTTAATCCACAGCTAAAATATAAGCTTAAATATAAAATGTAGTAATGCAGACTTCTGCTGGTGAGACTGAAATTTATCCCCTACACCAGCATGAAGCTCCAAGGTAGCTCAAAGAGGAAGTTACACAGGCTCTTTTTGCCTTAGTTTCTCAGGGAGTAAAGTAAGAATAAGCATACAAATGTTCTTCCATCTTCAATATGCACAGTGAGTGTTTAAAGGCCACGAACTTGAAGAGCACACTGTTAAACTCGTCTCCTGAACGCAGCCAGCCGTCAGGGTGGAATAAGAAAAATAATTCTCAAGCTGGTTTTATTGTTCATATCTACAGGACATAGATGAATACCTATGTGACCTGCTATTGCTTGAAACACAAAAGAAGTGTGGGTGCAAGAATCACACCCAGATTCCAGTTTACAAGCAACTCCTGTAACCTCTTCCCGACTCACTTACGCAAGGAATAGCATGAGCCTATACAAGATGAGTAACTGTAATGTCTACCTCCTCTCCAAATTATCTCCTGAAGGAAGCTGTTTTAAAGCTGATATAAGAACAAAAGACAATGTTGAAATGCAGACAAATGAAGTCTTTTTGCTCCCTCCAAGACTTGTCATTAACTAGAGAAGGTAGCTTCCTCCTCTCTGGGGAACAGATTTGTTGTCACTGCATCTGTTGCAGCTTTATTCAATACTGTGCTGAGCAGCAGGGAATGGTGCAGCCTTTTGCAATGCAAATGCCCTATTTGCAGCTCATGATATAATATTCTGATAACTCTGTTTCCACCCTTACTTTCCGCTAACAAACAACATCTGCCATCATTGATGTAAATACAGGACAAAATACCGTTTCTTCTTGCCTTTACTCAATGTAGAGCCCATACCTTCCAGAATACTTTCTCCAATCAAATATGGTAACAGACTTGTGACATGAGAGACCACAGCAGAACAAGCTGTCATAGTATTAAGTCACCCTTCTGCCCCCTTCTTTACAGTTTCTCCTACAGTTATGCAATTAAAATATATGTAATCAGGAGTGGGCAGATCTGGGTGGGTGCTTTGCAACTTCAAGCAAAGACCACATGTAGGGTGTGGAGAATCCAGAGAAGCAAACATGTTACTCTAGTCACAAAGGAATATGCAGAAGATACCTACCTTAGTCATGTTTTCCACCTTCGGTAAATAACACAAGTATCATATTGGAAAAGTGTTTAAATATACTGAAATCTTAAAAATAATCAGGTAAGCAAACCAAGTTTATACAAATCAGAATGTTTAAACAACACAAGGAAGGAATAGTTAAGAGAATAAAAGCGATTGCTTACTAGAAGAGTAATACAAAACTTCATACTTGCAACATCAGTTGTATAATAAAGGGTTATCCTACACACAGATGAGTTCCTGAGATGTCAGTAGGTGACAAGCCAGGTAGGAAGAACCACAGACTACTTGACTACAAGGCAGGAGTTTCTCATATCATCCTTCTCTCTTAAGATAGCTTGCCAGCCAAGGAGGATGTGCTCTAAAGCCAGAGAGTCTAAGCAACATGTCAAAGGCTCAGAAGAAATCTGTAGCAGAACAAACTGAACTCAATCCCTTAATCAGTGGATCATCACTCCTTACCAACATTGTTAGACGCTTGCAATTTAAAAATCCTTATATGACAGTTTAAAGGAGAAAACCAGTTACTGTATGAACAGAGGTTAGGTGCCTACTGCAGCCTCACTGTGCTTGGGTTTTTACACCAAGGGAAATGGTTTATAACGAAAGATTGCAAGAGCTTTATTGTGTGTCTCTGGAACACTACAGAACTGCTGTTCATGTGTTCCCACCTTGCAAGTAAGAAGCATCAGGTAGAAGCATCAGAATCTACAGATTGGGCACTGAAGTCTAGCTTTCATATTTTCTAAATAATTTTACTTCACCATCAACTTTCCACCATAATACTGAAAGGGGCAGGACAGTTACAATCCTAAGGGAAACACCCAGCAACTTGTATCTGCTATACAGTTTCAAAGGTGTGGACAGTAGCACAAGCTGACTAACTAAGCGAGATGTTTGAACGGCAGATGGAGGTTTAGGCACCAAGATCTGAGGGTGCACTGCAGGCCAGTTTAGTCACTAGCAGGCAGAGGCCAGACAGGGATGAAGTCACCTCAGCATGTCGGAAGACATCTTGGAACATAAAAATCTTGCTTTTCATGTCGCCTTGCCCTGCTGGGGACAAGGGAAGATGAGCAGAGTAAGAAGCCTTCCAACCAGATGAGTCACTTATCTTTTTCCATTGGCAGGACAGAATCACATATCTCGTTTGCTGCTGGAAGACTGGCCCTACTACACAGGCACAGTGGAGCTAACCTCTGAGAACCACTGGCTTTGCTGTAGACAGGCAAATGTGCTTCTTGCCCTGGAAAGGATAGGTGCTGGAGAAGACCGTTTGGGATTTTTCCCTAAACATCCTTAGGAAGTAGATTTCACACAGAAACGTCACTATGCTCAGTCCCAGTTGTGGCTATGTGCTCCATAAACGTGTTTTGAGGATTCAAAATTAGGTACTGTGGCAAGATGGCACCAACCAACTTTCAGGTAATTTATATCATCTAGAAGTCATAACTTGGGGGGAGAGGGAGGAGGTAAGGTAAGAGTAAAATGGTACCCTGCACATCAAACCTTCAACCAGCATGTACATCAGTATCAAGGGTGCGAAATGCTTTTGATCACAGCCAAGGATGAATGACCAGGCTTTCCCTGCCTACAGAAATCTGTGATACAGAAAGCCAACAGACTTTTACTCAGCTGCTAGAGAGCTTTGAGATGGGCTATATACACACTTATACGCTCAGACTATAGACCTGATAGAATGGGTAGCATAGAAGATGGTCCCTCCTTATTAGAGTTGAAATCTATTCCAAAGGATCTTTTTTGTGTGTGTGCTCTCTCCTTACAATGAGGAAGAAAAGTCTTAGCCCTAAAAAAACAAACCCAAGTGTTGCCTTACGTAAGACTTCTAGAGCCAAGGCAATCTAAGCAATAACTTAGACAATAACTCAAGATTTTTCACAATACATTTTCAGGAGCTTTATTTTAGCGGTATGTAGAAAGTATTTGAAGGCTCTGACCTGAAACCTGAAAGAGCACAGAAGTTCATAATGAACGCTGACATCTGCTTAACCTCACACCTCTATTTCTGTTCCTACTACAGCTATGACTGTCACTGATTTTAATCAGTGTCACAACCTTTCATACTAACTCTAGAACATAGAAAACTTCAACTTCCAGCTGTTAAGCACAGGCAATAGCAGGAAAAACTAAGGGGAAAAAGAAAAAAAAAAAAAAAGAAAAAGATAGAGCAAAAAATTTTACTTTCTGTATTTAATTATCAGCATGACCTGTCTTTAACCCAAACACTATGGTTAATAGGTTTCCTGTAGCCATCATGTGATTAGACAGCTCTTGCACCTGTTAGCATATTTAGGCATATATTTTTGCTTTAACGGCCAGTGTCTCTTTCCAAATAAGCCACGACTACATTTTAAATTGCTTAAGTCAACTTCCTCAAGCAACCACAAAGTGAGAGGTTCTCGTGGGAAAAAAAGAAAAGAAAAAAGTGTTAGGCATCAGTTTTCAGTTCAGAAAACCTCAATTAAACCTACAAATTATTTTATCAGAAGAAGGGAAAAGAAATTACCTACTACCTGATCAAAATACAGAATAAAGAGTGGAATAGTAGGGTCACAGGTGGAAAAATATCTTTGTTTTATCTTCACTTTGAAGTGCTGTTGCTTTACCCAGATTATCATAGATAACACGTTCTCGAAGGGTAAACATTGTAGTATTAGTCTACAACTGCTCAGAACAATATAACTAATTCCCATTCGGGGAGAGGACAGAAGGCTTCTGGCGCAGGGCACCTCACAGAGTAGCTCTAACTGCTCTCTCATGTGTTTGCACCTGGAAAATAATATCAGTAAAAAAAAAAATATAGGGGATTTTTTTTTTTTTTTTTAAAGAAACAGCAGAGTGTTTTACCCTATTCCTCGTTTCCCTTGCGCCTCACAGCGTTATCATTAATACAGTTTTCTCCTTCCAGATTACATTTCAGGACTAAATTTTGTGACCCTTACGCTACTCCCAAAGTAACCCATTTTCACCCAATCCTCATCTCCACTCATCCCTTTTTCAGAGCTCCTTGAAGAGGCAGACTCCTGCCCACGCAGCACACGCGGCTCCTTTCCCACCGAAGGCGTAGGGGGATGGCTGTGTCTGGGGTGGGTTTCACTTAAAGACTCCTCCTGTTATCAGTCACGTAAAGGTCTGTTGACTGCAGTTAGGCGTTGTACGTACTGATGCACACACGCGTGCAAAGTGCCATCACGCAAGGTCCTCCCCGGTTACCAGTCACTGTGACAGTGCGAAAGTGCGTTTGCTTGAGACCATTGGTACAGTGACATGGAAACAGCTTTATTTAAGTGTCTTCTACCAGCATCATTCATGGTGTCATATACAGGAACAAATGGGAAAGATACTCCAATATAAGATACCACAACACTGGCAGTACCAGTTCAACTGTATTTGTGGGTTGCAGAAAACACAGTTCTCTGGAATAGTTAAGGCTGTGCAATTTTTTTTTTTTTTAGCATGGACAAGACACGAGATACTCTCTGATTATCTGATTCTGGCTTGCAGTCAACTAATCCCTTTGTATTTCCACACCGAACTCTCGCACGAGCTCTGACCAGCCACAGCCCTCCACTCAGCCTGCTCAAATTGGAGCAAGCGCTCCTTCGTAAAAGGCTGCTCTGTGCTAAACACGCAACCACCGCCCAGCATCGCACAGAAAAGAGACACTTGCAATTTGTGCCTTTCTTCCAGTTTGCTTTTGCAATTTGCAAAATAAATCATTTCTGTGAAAGCTGAGAGTGGAGAGCAGACTTGTTTTCAGGTCTGACGTTGACCCAGGCTGACAAGAAAGTTGGTAGCTTGTAGAAGAATTTGGTAACTAAATGATGAAGGAGCGGAGGAGGGAACCTGCTTAGCTTTCACCTTGCTACAGAGAACAGCCTGACAAATAACTAGCAGGATAAGCAACTAACCCACCACAAGGACAAACCCAGGAGTTTGTTACCAACATCAGCATCATCAGATAAAGCCCTTCAATTTTTGTGCAGAAATTGTGTTAACCTTCATAAATGCCTCCTATCTCATCTTCCCATGAAGCCATTCACTTCCGTATGTCATGATTGCCTCTATAACATGCTAGTGACAACCAAGATGTGGTTGTGTTGCCTCGGGGTTTATTGCTTGATTTCTGTTTCTGAAGTTGCTGTATCTGCTCTGTGTACTAATTATGGTATTGTACTTATGGTTTGAAAAATGATGTTTAAAAAAATAGCAAGCAAGAGATGAATCGCTAATATGGAAAAGTAGCTACGCTGTTTTGCCTTAGGTTTCACTATATGTTTTTGACAAGGATGATGCATATGTTTCTCAGGCATTAAGCATATTGGGTGGCCATGAATTAGCCAGCTACAGGTTTGGGTTTTCCTGCTTACTCACATTTTCCCTAGCCATTTATGAAGTTGAAAAGAAAACCTCAGGAGTGTTAGGTTATGCGATAAAAAAATTCCATCTGCAGACACCCAAATGAGCACAGAGAAATAATGGCAGGAGGGGAAGCCCAAATAATACCTTACCCTGGCTTATCTCAAGCCCATCACAGGAGCCATCAGCCCACCACAGCCTGATCTCCACAAGCCCAGAGCAGCACATAGGCACAAGGACAGGTGGGAAGCCAAATGAAGGACTCAGAAGAAGGGACACCCTGCTTGGGCCCTTCCAGGGGCTGTCCCAGCAGCGGCTCAGCCCCGGTGTCCAGGCATGAAATCCATCAAGATGGGTCAATACTGGAGCACCTTTTGGATGGAGAAGTGTTGCTGCCCAGGGCTATGGGACATGTTATGGGATGTTGGAGAAGAACATTTTGGGATTGCACAAGACTTACTATGGGATGTTTAGGGAAGGCACCAGAGGCGGGAAAAGGGATGATGGATTTAGGTGATTTTGGGACAAACAAGTGTGGGGAAAATACAGAGGTAAGGGGATATAAAAGGTTGGTCACATGTAACCAGCTAGCTGTTTGGTACACTTGTCTGGCTGCACCCTGCTCTATCTTCTTATTAAATTAATTTCTAACTTTTTCTGGGTGAGGGACTCTATTCATGTGTATGTGTGTACAGGGGTCTGAGTGCAGCTACTGGAGTCAGACCACAGGTGGGAGGGCCCGTGTGTCTATGGAGTGAGTGTGGGCATGCGAGTGAGTGTGCAAGTGCTGGCAAAGAGCGAGCTGGACTAGCTGGTGAGGAGGTGAACCAGGGGTGTCTTTAGGGGCAAGAATGTGGGGGAGTTGGCTACTGGAGACCAGGGCCAAAAAAAAAAAAAAAAAAGTTATATATATTTTCCCACACCCCTCACTAGAGGACCTCTGTCCTGCTCAGCCAGAGAGGGGAGCGGGATGCTGCCTTTGCTACTGCCCGGGAACACATCATCAGCCTTGCTGCTGGTTGGACCTGGGGATGCAGCAGCCTCACTTATCTCAGGCCACTAGTGACGTATTTTCCTCTAACAAAGTACTCTTTTCTGAATTATTATTACTTGTACATAAATTGCTGTTGTTGCTCCTTACCACAAGTATGTTTCAGAATGTACTCTAATTGTCAAGAAAGACCTATACGCAACAAATTATTGTTTCAGCACCCTATCTTCTCAAGTCCATTCTGACCTTTAAAAAAAAAAGCAGTGGGTATTATGTTAGTAATTCTCTGGAACTTAGATAAGGCAATTTAACTGAGGAAAAAAGTAACCTAACAGTCATAACAGAAAGACCCATCTATTTTTCACAGGAAAGAGCAGATGTGTTTGCTGTTCACAGGCAAATCCCTCACCAGGATCATGATGGACCTCCCCGCCTCTTAATTTATCCACCATCAGATGTTAAGGGCCATAGCCTTTCAGAGTTGAGGAGAAGTAGACGTTCAACACTGAACACAGCCAGAGAAACCTCTGCCTGAAGAGCGCGCAGGCTATATAAACAGGAAAGGCAAGGCAGGCAGGGAGAGGCAGAGTGCCTTTCCCCAGGTCATACACCAGGTCCTTGACAAAGCCAGAAATAGAGCTCTGGTTTCCTGAGCCCCCTCCATCCCGCAGCACACCTGGTCTCCCACGTGGTGAGGCTGCAGACGTCGCTCTCGTGCAGAGACGCCCTTCAGACGTCGGTGCATCTGCAGAACAGAGCAGCAGCCGCAGCCTCACAGGAGCGGCACCTTTACTCTTTTCAGGAACTGAAGTTTCAGCAGAAAGCATTAGGCCAGGAGATATTACACAGCAATGACAATATTTTAATATTCTTCACTCCAAAAATCAGTTGGCTATCCTTTTCCGGATAGCATTTAAGGGATTTGTTTTGCACTATAAATCCATAGTTTCTCCTCCCATGTGAGAGGCTATTTTTATCACCAGACAACATCACTGCAGAGTCTAGTTATATGGCTAAGAAAAACTCCCATTTTAAACACTAATAAAACAAACCAAAAAAATAGCGCAAGAAGAAATCGCTCTACTAGACAAACATCAAACCAAATATACAGCACCGTCGTATCCCCTTGCCTCCAAACAGCGGAGGCATTTCACCCTGGAAGTGGCTCTTGGTTAAGCAACTCATTCCAAGTACAGAAATACTCGTTCTCTGCGTATTCAGTGTGGTGACAACTGCAGTGTCTGAAATGAATGCTGGGGTCCCAAGCCTGTTGACCCACACGTGAAATTCATCAGGTGAGAATCAGATCTGAATTAGCTCTTCTGGGCCCTTCCCTACCAGATGCAGGGCAGTGCTTGGGTTCGTTAAGTAACTCACAAAATGGGAGTTGCAGGCGGTGGCGTCGCATTCAAGAGCGGCACCTGCATCACTCCCACCCAGCAGCATGTGTACTCAGTGCTCCACTGCATACCCTCAGGCCTGTTTGGCCATGTTAACGCAATAAAAAGAAGGCGGTTTGGTTTCAGTTTTCTTATTTTTACTATAGGAGAAGGATTTGAATTGTAACCTAAGGAAATTATGCACGCAGTTTGTTCCTAAGCCTCTGGGCTTCTTCCTCTTCCAGAAGGAGCACACCTCAGCTAAACAAAATGCCCCCTCCCTCCCAGGTTTGGGCCAATTACACAGATGTTATTCAGCGGTCACAAGTTGTTACATCTCTTTGCAGTAACAACAATCATTCAAGGACCAAAAAGCGTAGCATTTGTGAGTGCACACTGCCTCGCTACGTGCAGACATACATCACCACCACCACCACCAGTGTCACCAGCAGCGTGTCCTGCCTCATGCAATCCTGTGCCGCTCTGCCCCTGCCTCCACCCCTGCCCCTGTTCCCCACCCACAGCTGAAGTGAATCCAAAAAAGCCTCCAAGCCAGGGAGAAAGGAGGCCTGGGAGCAGACTGTGCTTCCCAAGGTGTTTCAGCCCCTTCATCCTCGAGGTTTAACTGTCGAAGTTGCAGCTTTCGCAAGGCGTGCAGCAGAAGCATGCAGCCCAGTCTACCATCTCCTGAGGAGAGCAGGGCAGGGGGGAGGACAGCAAAGCGCAACTCCGTGCCCAGCCGCAGCCTGGCACCAGGCGAGGGAGCGCGGCACCAGGCGAGGGAGCGCGGCACCAGGCGAGGGAGCGCGGCACCAGGCGAGGGAGCGCGGCACCAGGCGTGCTGGGTGGGCTGCTGCCCGGGGAGAAGGCCCCTCTCAGCCGGCCTCTGCTCCTGCCCCTCCTGCAGGAGGCAGCTCCCAGCACACCACAAGGCACCGCATTAGAAAAAGTCCCTGTTTTGAGATGCATCGCCTTGATTTGGCAAAATCTCACCGTTCTCCTCAAGCACCAGGCTATGGCTGGGGCTGAAGAATGAAGGGCCAAATGTTTCGATGNCGGCACCAGGCGTGCTGGGTGGGCTGCTGCCCGGGGAGAAGGCCCCTCTCAGCCGGCCTCTGCTCCTGCCCCTCCTGCAGGAGGCAGCTCCCAGCACACCACAAGGCACCGCATTAGAAAAAGTCCCTGTTTTGAGATGCATCGCCTTGATTTGGCAAAATCTCACCGTTCTCCTCAAGCACCAGGCTATGGCTGGGGCTGAAGAATGAAGGGCCAAATGTTTCGATGATGCACATACAGCCTGGAGTAAACCAAAGTGAATTAATAACGCTACACCTGGGCAGTTAGTGCACACGCTGCCTATTACCAGGAGGCTGCGAGCCAAGTGCCATTAACCTCCAAGGCAGATCGTTATTAGACCATAACACCCAACCCGTCATGTCTCATTGTTTCATTAACGCAGTTCTGGAAAGCCTCTAATAAAGTCAGGGAAACTGTTGCCTCAAAATTAGCAGAGATTACAAGATTTTCCACGTGGATACTGAAGAGAAGAAAAGGAAGTCTATTACAATAATTTTAAGGGCATTAGAGATAACTGTGATAATTTTGCTCCTGATCTAAAGCCCACTGAAGGCAGTAAACAGGCTCCGACTCTTTTCTTCTGAAACAGTGATTTTATTATTATAAATATGATTCTCCCCCACTCATTTATTAAATTAAATTAGAAGTTGCCCAGCCCAGAAGAAACCTGTAATGCATGTACCAAAATATTTGCATGGCTGACAAGCTCCGTCTTTGAATCTTCATGAAAGGCATATAATTGTGTTTAATGCAATTTATTTGTCATTAAAGAAATAAGCTTTGATCCAAACATCTTTGCAACAGAGATCCAAAGAAACTAAAAGTCCAGGTCTATTTTAAAGCAATGTGCCTTTAACATTCATTCCTTTCCTTACCCGATTAGGAAATTTATTCCCTAGTAGATTATTAAAAACCAACAAAGAAAAAAGTTATACTTATGTAACTTTATTAATACCTCATAACTTACGGCTGGGCTAGTTTGTTGTTGGGTTTTGTTTTTGGGGGGGGGTGGTTAGGTTTTTGGGGATTTTTTTGTTTTGTTTGGTTTTGGGGTTTTTTTGGTGGGGTTTTTTTGTTGTTTGTTTTTGGGTTTTGTTTTGGTTTTGGTTTGGTTTTTTTTAAGGAGGGGACTTTCTCATCTGATTTAAACCAAAAACCTTTGGGACAAAGATTACTGACCTCTCCACCACCCTGGAAAGCTTAGATAGCACCTAACCAAGTAGGTTTCCAGTGTTTCAATGGGTCTCGAATGTGAGCTGAGAAAAATAAACAGAAATTTAACTGGGAAAGAAAGAAAAGGAGAGTTTTGAGAAACTTTAATGGAAACACTTTCATGAATGATTTTAATGACCATGGCAGCTTGCCTGCACTTAAGTAACTCTCTGCAATGTGTGCATGGCCAACAGGGACATTGTATTTCTATCCACAAGGGAGGAACCAGCTAGCTGGTTTTTTTCTTTGGCTCCCCCCCCCCCCCTCCTTTTTTGGCTTAATCAAGACATGAGCAAAACAAATGCTCCAGAATGCGATCACTCTTAAAAAAAAAAAAAAAAGGAAGAAAGAGAAAACAAAAGCAAAGAAAAAACCTCTCTAATAGAAAAAATTGTGTTTTTTCCTCTGCCAGATGCCTCCAGGAAACTTTCTGTGGGAGCTGGGACATTCATCTCCCAGAATCGGGCCCCTAGTGAGGAATTGCAGTGTGCCAAGCCAAGAAGAGGGGGGAGGGTAAAAAAACCAAGCAAATTCTACACCTATTGTGAAATAATCCGATCATCTAATTTCTTATTACATGTGTGAAATATTTCTTTAAAGGAAGGAAAGTTACTTAGAAGTTGTGATTGCTTAAAAAGAAAGAAAACCTTTAAAGACCGTACTAATTTGACTTACAAACTGGTTCTTATCCACATGAAAATTAGTTATTATGGCTTAAAAAAAAAAAAAAATCATAACACCCATAGTGGATGGGACCATCTTTTGGCCACATCAGTCTCTGCAGTCTAGGCTAGCCTGTTTCCGACACTGGCAAATACCAGATGCTTGGGGAAAAATGCAAGACTAGTGCAAGCACGTGGTAACACCTCGCCAGATTTCTCTGCCAGCATCAACACAATCCACAGGTCTCCTCTGAGACTCCTTAAACCCAGAACTCTTGTACCCATGTGAAGTTCTAGCACCTCTAGCCTCTGCTCAACAGCTTGGATGACGTTACAAACCACTGCCCCTTGCTTTAAACCCCAAACCCACTAAAATTTTTCATGTGCCCTGGATCTCGTATTACAAGCAGCAGCAAACAACCAATTCCCTTTCATCTTCTCCTTTCCTGTGGCATCAAAAGACTTTTGTCTATCCTTTCTCAGTGGCTTCTTTCCAAGAAAGGAAGCTCCAAGCCTACCTGCCGCTGTACAGAAGCTGTTCTGTGCTTTTGACAATTACTGCTGCTCTGATCTGAATCTTCTCTAGCTCTAATCTACCTTCTCTGATGTGGAGCTACCCTTAGCCCTTTTCTGTGCTGTTGGCTTTTGACTACTTATCCCATTGTGCGAAGCCTCAACACAGGCAACAGTGGAACCAAAGGCTCTTCTAAAAATCCGTAGTGAGGCGAGCATCTGGATTTTGCACTCATCAATTCCTCATGGACTGGCAGACAAATGCATTCTTCAAAAAAAAACCCACAACAAAACCAACCGAACAAAAAACCCAACCCCACATGCCAAACAAAAATCCAGGTTTTCATTTTAAGTCATATAATTTTTGAGTGAAGGCAAGTCAGATTTGTTAACCGATATTTTTTTAAAAAGAGAAGACAGTCCTAGAACAGACTCACTGATATAAACAGCTTAGTTAAATGACATTTCTAATGGTACCATGCTAGTTTGAATTATTATTCATATGAAATCCTTTTATTCCAGCCAGAATGACATGGAAATTGTCATGCTGTAGAGACAAAGCTACTTTAGAGTGCCTGCACGGCAGAAACAGCTCAGTCCCAGTGAATTTGTCTCTAGAACACCCTTGTTAATTTAGCCCTACCTCAAAAAGAGCCTGAAATATAATTGTCAGGTTCCTAAGTGCAAAAGATCCATTCCGGAAAGTCTGGTTTTCCATTTGTTTTTAAGCAACAACCAGCACATGCCTTTGAGAGTGTCCCTAGAGGTAAACTTGGTTTTCTGTCCCCAAATGGAAGAACAGAATTAGCTGCTGCTTCAGACATTTTCCACTCCTTTCCTTAGATTCACTGAGCTCTCCAGGGAGAAGACTACAGAAGCAGATGAGGAAATCACGTGTGTAAGGATGTGATGGGGGTGGGGAGGGTGGAAACATCAGGGTATGAACTGCTTTCCCTCTCGTCCTGT
Organism: Balaeniceps rex; assembly: GCA_013401315.1. Taxonomy (NCBI): domain Eukaryota; kingdom Metazoa; phylum Chordata; class Aves; order Pelecaniformes; family Balaenicipitidae; genus Balaeniceps; species Balaeniceps rex. The sequence goes on from VYZW01022605.1 coordinate 154,582, forward strand.
GATGACCACTGGCCGGATCTTCCAGGAGGATCCACAGCTTGTTGCTGCAGTTGGACCCAACAGTGGCTCAGGAGTAACTGTGCCCGTGGAGCTGTAGAGTCCGGGCAGGGAAGTAAAATACAGCTCTGCCAGAACAACATCGGTAACCAGAGAGTGCCAGCTCCGCAGGGTCTGAATTATGACACAGGGACAGCTTTGAGTCCTCCAGATCTGACCCCAAACCGATTGAACACTGGAGAAGTCAGAAAGCTTTGCTTATAACTGGAGAGTACAGGTCCAGGCCTTTGGCATGGTCTTTCGGGAACAACATTTTAAAAAGCTGTGGAAGCCCAGCCACAGATGCAGAGATGAAGCATTCATAGCATGCATTCTAATAATTTCTGTTTATACAGCTTCGGAAAGAAAAAAAACTAACTAAAACTAATTCCTTTTTGTGTGGGAATCTGCTCTGGTTTAACTCAAAGGTCATTTTTAAGTCTGTGTGCATTTACAGTGCTAGACAAATATTTGTCAAATATACAGGCTGCTGGTCTCGTTTGAAAGATAAAGGTTATGGGGGAGGAGGGGAAGGAAAAACACCCCAACCAATGCAGAACACAAAACTGAATGAACCTTAAGGAAAAGCATCCTTCTGCCAGAGAGCGACACACTTCTGCTAGCAGAGACTGCCACCTTTTGGGGAACGGCTTCAGAGGCCAAGCGGAAAAGAGGATGCTCCACCTTTCCCATAAATTTCCACTCTTGGTTCTATATTTGCCTGTATGTCAAGAGAGTCAAATGGTTTTAATTTCTCAGCTAACTTCCAGTATAGGAAAAAAAGAATTTTTACAATAGGATCTCTGAACTCTGCTAGGCTGTTTTCCCCCCATTTCTTAAAAAGCAAGGTGTATTTTTACAGTCTGTTCATCTCATCTGCTGCTACTATTTTTGAATCTGTTAGCGAATTTCAATCAAATTTTACACAGAGGAAATCTCTCCAATAAAGAACATCCCAGCTCAATTCCTGAAAATTAGCAGCTGAGAAGATAAACTACATTCAAATTCATGCCTCATTTGGGGAGAGCGAAGGAGGAGCTTAGCTGACACTTCTTGGCTGGTAGCAGCCAGTCAACCAGCATGGATGTGGCTCTCCACTAGTCACTGCTAATAGTCTTTCTTACCCCAGACCCCTGTGCGGACCCCAGACACACGAGGACAGGACAAAGGAGGCTCTCTCTGGTGGGTAAGCCAGGAGGGAAATGGACCACAGGTCAATTGGATTCAAACATCATTGGCTCTGCTCCTCTTTCGGTGGCTTGTCTTGCCAATACACAGGGACAGAGCCTACAGTGAGGGAGAAAACTAAATACTTTCCACTCTTTGGAAATGTTTTGCTTATATCATGTGTGAAACACGATTGTAAAAGATACTGGTGTAGGATTTTCCAATGTGTTTTACCTGAAGTCTGACATAAAAATAAGTCATCAGCTTTCAAAAAAAGCTCAATAATGTAAAAAAAAAAAAAAAAAAAAAAAAAAAAAAAAAAAAAAAAAAAAAGAGCTGTTGTAAAAAAATCTTACCACATCTGTTGAGGTAGAAGCAGCAGATTCAGTCATTTCTGCTGTCCTTCTTGCCCCTCTTACCAGAGGGGGTTTTGGTTTTATTCTCCCTTTTTAAACCTAGCTGCCCAATTTCAATCCCATTTTGATATAGGCAGGGATATTAGGTTCTTGTAAGAGTCCTGACAACAGGTAGGGAAAGACAGCCTCAAATGCCTCATGGCGGGGCAGGCTGCAGCCAGAGCTCAGCACACCATCAGACATGAGGGGCCGTGCAGGAAGCCAGACGTCAGCCAGTAGCTACAGGAACCTGCAGCTGCACACTGCTGCCCGCTCTGACTGGTGAGCATTTTATCTCACAGCACGATTTATAGCCACTCCCCACTGCGAAATCCCTCTCTTGACCTGCCTTTTCCTGGTTTTATAAAAAGCAGTCTTTGCACTGGTACTGGATCTCCCTCACTTGCTCTCTCGGACAGGGAACCCTGCAGTTTCAAATCACAGCAGAAATCTTCTGTACAGTCCTTGGGGGCAGTGATGCCAAGGGGTATGTTTCACAGGACCCTGCTCGTCACTGGCCACTAAACTACCTTCCAACCCTCTAAGATGCGCTCTTCTGTGACCATAAAGGAGACTGCGAGGACATTGCCCTTCAGAGGGTCAAAAGCACCTACATGTTGCCCTTGTACTGCAAAAGGGAATAAGGTGAAAGACTGTCATTCGATGTGTCTCCCATAGCAATCCCAGGAGCTCTTCCACTCCACCCAGCTGCTGTCCCTACTAGGCTGGTACCTCCTCATCCTCTCCCTCTTGCTCCTTGTCCCCATCTGCATTGATGTGAAATTGGATCGTGGTGTGGATGAACAATGGAGACTGAGATGTTAATAACCCCGAAGAGAGTTACTGGGGCTGTGAATGAAAAAATGACGCTGAGAGGGAAAAGCAGTGAATGTCACACAAGAGGTTCAGTGCTGGAAGGGTGAGAGTAAACAAGTTATTTGGACAGTATGAGAAATTTTGCTTGCAGGGGCCATGCCTCCTCCTTCCTTCCTTCCTTCTCAGCTTACTTGAAAAGCAGGAGCAGCAACCTGTCAAGCTGCAGAAGGCACTGGAGAAAGAAGGACTTTGACACAGCCATATCAGACCCAACACCTCAGTGGGGCAGATGCTAAGATACCCTGGTCTTCCTGTGCTGCTGATTTTCCTCTCCAGCAAGAAAGGGGAGACAAGAGAATAAGTTTAGCCTCATGCCTTACTTGAAAAATGCTGAGACATCACTGGTTAGAAGCCACAACCATAGGATCTGAAAACATCAGAATACCAAATATCTCTATATAAACCACTACAGGCTGTCCTAGTCTTTAAAAATGCAGTGAGATGTGTTAAACACTACAGACAACTGACTAGCTAGTTATTTCCATTCTCTATGCTGAAATACCATGGTAGCTACAAGCAACTGAAGCTCACATACAAATTCAAAACCCAAGCCAAATCTTGCAGCCGCTATTCTAGATTGGATCCAATCAGAACAGCACTTGTTACAATTCTGATGGTAGCCAGGGGTCAGGAAAGCAACCGATCTGAAATTATTTATTCCACCTTAGCTTAAAGTCTAAAGCATCTTAGGGAAGGATGCTCTTAAAATTCCTGCTATTAGAGTGCCTACATACTCAGCACCTCTGAATTAAGGTTTGAGGCCAAAATAATTTTCCACCCCCTACAGGCTCCGGAAAGAACATGCTCCCACCACCACGGGATAATATTCTCAAACATGAGCTTGTGCAAAGAGAACAAAAACTGGGCATTTTCTAGCCTTAATAGACAAAGGGATTGTTCACTGCACAGGAAGAACACAGAAGATAACTTATTTCACCCTTGAAAAGCTAGTCTTGTCAGAGACAGAAATTCAGAATACCCTTTTTTTAGTTGGATATCTTTGAAGGATGCTACAACTTTGGTGAGCCAACAAGAGTTAATCAATTAATTTCCTTGTTCTCCTGGGAAAAGAAAAAGCATTTTTTCCATTGGAATTGCTGTCGCAGAACCGACAACAGATAGCAATTCAGTGAGCTGAAGAACGCTGTTGGGTATACGTGACAGCTAAAGGTTTGTCTGAATCCTTGTCCAGCCCAGACACTGACAGAAGATCGTGCTGGGGTGATCCCAAGTTTCCCGTACTCTATTAAGAAGTGACAAATAACATGACCCCAGTCAAGCCAAAAAGTAATTTAGCCTTTTGCAGTTCTCAACGCGAAGGTAGGTAGGCTCAATCTGAGAAGATGTCCCTGAAAACAAGTTAAGCGAAAACAATTTAAGCTGTCATGGTCTTACTGAGCTGCCTACAGCACTGTTCTGGATTGCGCACTCCTGCAAGCTTGAGTATCCTCCATCTGTTGGCTTACCTCAATGTCAAGAGCATATATGCCTTGGTCAGGAATATACATCAGAGCAAGAATCTCTCCTCTGGCCTCAGGATATCCCATGAAACGGGGCAAAAATCAGGCTCAATGGGAGCGTTTTGGTAAAATAAAATGGATAAGCTCCTAGGCCAGCAGAAATATTTAAATAGGTTTTCTCCTTAAAACAAACAATAAGCTACTCGCCAAAATCTATCAAGACAGGCTTTAACAGCGAGATAGGAAAGTGTTCTGCAAACCAACGACACCAAGTTTGTGTCACCTTAAATAACCTGGGAGAATTTTTTTTTTTTTTAAACTTGGACAGATAAATAAAATAAACATTTTCTGTTCTAGGCATGAATGAGGCTGGATAAACAGGCCTACCAGCCTAACTTGCCAGTCTAGCTAAATCTGAACAACCATTTCAGCTTTACTTTAGCCAAAGACAACTTTTAGTCCATATACCTCCTTGTTGCCCTGGTCAGATGTTACTTGAAACATTTAAGTAGAATACAATTCAAAATCATATATGATCAGCTAGGAGATTTAGGACACTGCATACTAACACAGGGCAAGATTTCTTATGGCATTGAGGTACTTAGATGTTGAAATCCCTCCAAAAATTCAGCAAGGTTTGGTCATCTACGTCCCTTTGGAACTCTACCCTTGCTACATTTAAGCAAGTGTTTTGAAAGGTTGTTTTATCTCTAATCTTCCATCAACCTCCCTTGCTTCTAAAGGAAGGAGGGGAAAAAAAACAAGAAGAAAAAAATTCACCTAGACAACAGTTGTCTGCCCTGGGGTGAACACAGCAGCAAGTGTCGTGAATTATTTTGAAACTTTCTAGCATTTCCTCCAAAATGACAACGAACATTTAAAAAAAAAAAAAAAGTAAAAGCAAGGGTCAGTTACAAAGCAAGGATGACTTTAGTTGGAAACCCCTCTGTGCCCCATGCAGCAACAGATAATCTCCAAAAGAGGGCAGTCTTAGACTAGGGATGATTCACAGAGGACTTTATTGTTACACCCGTTTTCCGCCCCACTTGACCGTACGTATCCAAGACTCTTGGTGCTTAAATAGCAGCGTCCATCAAAAAAACCCTGGATACATGTCAAAACTTACAAGTTAGCCTCCTGCAAGCTTCAAAGGGGAGGGAAATGTTACTTCCTTTTTACAAATGATATAACATAAGGGACAGCATTCTGTACGTGGATCTAGTCCAACAAAAAAAGGTATACAGTTAAGCACGTGCTAATCTTTAAATACACCATCAATTCTATAGCAGTCAACACCACTTCGCCTTGCTTCTGAATTCACCAGCAGCAAGGTCAAGGTGAAAGGCAATCACACAGATTCTGCAAGACCAAATACTAGCACAGCAAAAATGATAATTAAAAAATTTGCAATTTATATAGCATTTTCCCTCAAAGACAAAGGTTCTTTTGGGCTTTTTTTTGTTTTAAAAACAAAACAACAAAAAAAACCCCATCAGCCAGCTAGACTATGCCAGTCCTGCTGTCTGCTTTTCCTTCTGAGCAGAGGCTTTACTACCTAAACAATTAGGGATAAAAAACTATACCAGACCAGAGTCTTCCCTACCATTCTTCAACTCCTTAATGAAGGCCATTTGGAAAAGTCAGCCCCAAAATACAGTCCAGTACCTTCTTTCTTGCCAGTGAGCGGACTAGCTTCTAGAAAGATGCAAAACCTTCCACTAATTCCCACTCATTCCAACCCCTCCATGCTTTAGACCCACCATTTTGATACTGGTACCTCCAGCCTAAGCATCAGCTGCTTGATGGTGGTTCCCAGGCCCTGGAAAGACACTACATTTCAGGTGGTTACCCTTAGCACTCAGAAGACAACCTGGTTGGAAATAACCCAAGTTCTATAAGCCGTTTATCTCTGCTTACACCAGTGCTGAAGGCAGAGCCACCAGCTGACGTGCAGGAAGCAGCACCCAGAGCTCTGGGGACCAGGGCCAGCAGTGCTTGTATTGGAGTCAGACGGAGCAGCAGTGCACTGGGGACAGACGCAGGCTGTCCTTCAGGAGCACAGGAGAAATGCTTACCAAACTAGGGATGGAGGAACAGCTGTGAGCATGGTACTGCTTCAAATCATTTACGTAACAAGATGCCGATTCATATACATCAATATCTTGCTAAGGCCCTTACTCTAGCTGCACACCATCACACTCAACACCTGTGAGATTCATCTGCTCTTGCCTTACAGGTTGCGAAGCCTGCAGACATGTTCACCCCAGCCAGAGAAACTCAAGTCCAGTGAAGTCAACCAGAATCACCCTCAGCATCTTAGAGATGTACCTCATCCTTTTTCTCCATCTTTCTTTCCCAAGCATTTACATGAAGCCATCTTTGTTCATGCTGGCGACCAATTTCATTAACTTCACTAAGCTAGTGAAAAAGGTCACGCACTCAATTTTTTTTCTCCAGTAAGGTTAACCCACATGGATATCAGGAGTTTCACAACAGCAATAAGATTTTTGGGGGCAGAACACAAAAAAAAAAAAAAAGAATGTGGGGGGAGAGATTTCTTAATGGAAATTAAAGTTCTTTACTGTGATTTTAAGGCTGCAGAAGGCAGCAAACAAGGACGTATTTTCTTGCTTCCCTCACTGAAGTACTCAAAAATCCCCCAAACAAACAAACGCTCCACCAGTTTCTGCTGCCAACAGAAGAACACCATGGGAAACGCCAAACGACTCAGGTCAAAGTTGCTGCTCAGTGTACGTACCTGGAAAATTTCGCGGCTGTAATGAGACTTTTACAGCTGTACTGTCCTATCGGCCTCTACGGTGGTATTTCTCTTGAGTACTTCTGCAAGCTAGAACAGCTAACCCAGCTACCACTGAGGTTACCAGAATGATTTGCACTGGTTTCAGTGAAAGTTGGACCAGGCTGTAGCAGAGAGGCTATGTACATGGTAAGGTCCTTGGACAAAAGCACCGGGGCAGGCTTTTAAAATTCTTCACAACAATAAAGCAACAACATATCTCAAGAGACCACGGCTTTTAAGAAGCCAAATGACCATTTCAGTAACACCTATCCAAGGCTGGGCATTTCAAGTAGTTTGAAAGAAGTTGAGTCCATGAAGTGCTAAGCAACTACAGTCCCCAAACAAGGAGAAAAGAATCTCAAAAGCACAGAGTTAATTAAGCTAACCACAGCACTACAAACACCTTATTTTTAAAAGAAAAGACAAGAACATAACTGTGCGTCTCTGCAGAGAGGTAAAGCGTCTTGCTTTTAAACATGTAACACATGCTAAAGCTAGCCCTTATACAGCCAAAGCACAGACAAAAGGGTAATTAAAGAATGTTACTGCAATTTAGGCCAAATGGTTTGGGTCTTTGGATATAAAATGGAAGATGATGAAGAGCACTGGGATTTAGGGTGTGAGGCTCCTCTAAGGAGGTTGAGCCCACACCTGACTGCAATTGGTGGCATCCCAGGTGCAAGCACTTACCCAGTCAGGCCTCACCTCCCACCACTGAGAGGAAGGACAAGCCACTTGCATACACAAACACACACTTTTTACACCCTAGCTTTGTACATTGGGGAGTCATTCCCATAACAGCAATGCAACTGGGAGCCCATCTCATTCCACAAGACCTACAAAAGAGTTTATAAAGCTGAAAGCAGCAGGCAGGACCTAAAACATTTTTCTCCAGCAGAGCTTATGTTAATATAAAAAGGGGTATCAGAAGACCCGAAAGTCTCTTCTCACCACTTCCCCCAAACCCTGAGTACATACAGTATACATAGAAGTTGGCTGCTCATGACTGCTAACAAGTGTAGTAGTGGCCTTTAAGCCAGTCCCAGAAAGACTTGGAGCAAAAAGCATCCAAGCTAGAGCAACAGCAACTCCTTATACTACTAGAAGAACTGCACCTAACTCCTTGCAACAGACAAATTGCTCCGTAAAACTAGTCGGGGCCAGGAGTTCCACCATCTGCCTTTACTGACACCCTCTTCTCCCACCCGTGCCTGCCAGGCTCCGGGTGGCAGGGAGCGCATCTGAGCGCGCAGGTACTGCTGAGCAGCCGGGACACTACAGCACTTCAGCAAAGGCGCTTTCTTTTTCTCCTCCTATCCCACCTCACCCCTCATAACTGCAATCTGTAAGTCATTCTTCACAAATGATTACAGGTTTCTTATCTAAGCAACACTTCTGGGATTGCACAGCCGAAAATGAAGTAAAGTTAACTTCACGCTGTTCAGAGCACGAAAAAGCGCACACAGCACCCCCTCCCCTCATGCAGAAGGGCTCATATCACTCACCCCTGCCTTGCACTGAAGCTCTCCAAGGTTTCTTTGCCCCCTGCTCCCAGGGACGGCCAGCGATTTCCCCTCGGCTGTCGCTCCCCGTGCTCCCAACCTGCCCCGAAGAGCAGCCTGCCCTGGGGCGGGCCGGGGCGGGGCTCCCGCCGCCGCCGCGCTGCCGCGCCGCTGCTCCCCGGGGCACCCGGGTCTTCCTTGGGGCACCCGGGGCTCGCTCCCCAGCCGAGGGAGCTGCTGAACCGGAGGCAGGTTGAAAACGGCGTGCTGTCCGGCTTCCCTGCCCGGGTTCCAGCAACGCCGGCGGGCGCACGGCTCCGACAGCTGCATGGTTGTGCCTGGTTCGAGTTTGGCTCAGCTGGTGCGGCCAAAGCGAAGGATCTCGCTGGTGCGCTCAGCCGCTTTCAGCTGGGGCTCGTTTGACCTGCTGAGCTTGGCAGAGTTGGGATTGAAAATAGCCGGCGATCTTCTGACAAGATCTTCCTTTCTGCTACACTGCCCTTTTCCTCGTCCCCTCTTCTTAGCCTTCCACTGCAGAGAAGAAAAAAAAAAAAAAAAGAAGAGGAAGGTTTGGATCAGATTTGCTATGCCTGTATATAGCTAGGAGCTCATCGTGGGCTCAAAATGTAAATACGAGGTCTGAAGTCACCAAATAACTGAAAAGAGCCTGTGCAAACTTTTTGCAACAAAGCTGACCTTGCAGCCTTCTAAAAAACCCCAGCTTCGAGTTTAGAAAAATTTCTGGCTGGAGGGCCCCCGAATGAAGTTGCTAAGTACGAAACAAATTTCAGTTATCTAGTAGGTTGGTGCCTTCCTTTCATTCACTTCCAAGCCTGCCCTTTGATTTGGTGCAGCCAGCCTCCTCGTGGGAAAATGATAAATAAAACGCTGTGAAATGTAGTCTTTACCAGTAGGTGAATTAGCAAACGTTTTGTCAAGATCGGTAATGCCCAACTCAAGTACTGATAAATCACAAGATAGCTGCCAAAAACCATGGGAATTATGACATTATTATTTTTAATCATTAATTTGGGGCTCTTCGTAGTGGCTTCTGAAACTTTAGAATAGCTTTATGCTACAACCATGAGCTCTTTTTACTTGCTGTGCTTCTCTTGAAATCAAACCAGCTGTAAAATACTGCCTACTTTTAGGCTTAAAATAGCTGAAACCACCAAGTTTCCTGTGGTTTCACGTGAAACCATACGCTTTGTGATGACTGTGCCTACTGTTGTAAAATAAGGGTGTAGGGCACAGCCAGGCAACTCAAAGGGTGTATTTGCCACCCCAGTGAAGGGCAAGAGCTCAGAAGGACCTGAAGCAGTTAAGGGGGAGCTTGGATTTTTCTGTTCTTTTCTGTATTGCTACTTCTCATGACTTCATCAATGGATTCATGGTATTTCAACAATTTTTTGAGCTGCAGCTCCCGGAACTAGGCAGCTACGCAGAAATTGCCACTTAAAAAATCTAGCTCTCATCTATGTGGGAATAAGTTTAAAAGTATAGCATGGGTACACACAATGGCTTAGAGAGCAGCTATCAGGAAAGGCTAACTTATTTTTCTCCTTGATTTTATGATTTGAGGATATGTGTTTGTAGTATGTGTGTATGGTGAGGCAGCTGTCTTAAGACTATTTAGCATTACCTTCTGTGTGCAATAAATAACATGCAAGAGTCTACCAACTCCTTCTGCCCCTCCCCAAAAGTTAGCTTTAAACGAGTATTAAAATCATGCATCTGTGCAGACTCTGTATTCTGGAACTTCCAGTGATCTCACATCTCTGACTAATTCTAGTTGTCATTTGAATTAACACTATCAAATGCAGATTGATATCATCTCTCCTGTTGATTAAAACCCAAGAGTTACCAGCAATGAAGAGAAGTATTCAAAGTCGCTTGTGCTACTGCAAACCGTATTTATATACAGGTTATCTACAGGAAGCGCGTTCAGATTCAGCAGAAAACAAAGGATAGAGTTCTCTCAACTGTGTGGGTGACATTCTTACTGATTTCAGTGAGAGAAAAACACAGATTTGAAAGCAGCTTATTTACAGGTCTTACTCTCAGGTCATTTACAAAAATAAAGTCAATCACTGCCTTCCACAGAAATCCTAAAGTGGGTGAGGGGGCCTCAGATTTCAGCGAGAGCTAATGGTCACTTTTGCTGGAAAAAAGAGAAACTGTAGCTGGGATAAAGCTTTTAGTCACTTACTTATTTTTGATTGGTCTAGTTCTCTAAATCTGCATAAGTAGGTCATACCTGTAGCAAGCAACCTCACTTTGCCTGGTTAAATTCCCTTTCAGGAAGATTGTGTCACTGTTCGTTTCAATCTTCTGCAGATTTTTCTGTGTATGTAAAGTGGACCCTCCTTGTAATCTTCCACAGCTTCAGAAACGCAGAGGCTGTGGAAATGTGAGAAGACCCCGAGCTCTGCACTCATTCTGCACTGTCAGGAAACTACCCAGTCACTACACCTGGATCTGAGATACTCTTTTCTCTACTGCCTTGGTTCAGAAAGCCCTGTACATAGCATTGGTTTTGTAAACACAGTGCCCCTAGCATGCCCAAAGAATACCGTCTTGACTCAGGTCAAACTTACGTGGATACATGATAACCTGAACAGGGTTACACTACACCCATTTCACCCTGACGTGAATGTTTTTTTGCATATCCAGCCTGATTATCAAATATTATTTAGGTTGTTTTCCTGTTAAGAACACAATGCAAAGAGAATGCAGACTGAGACAAGACTTATTTAAATAAAACAGAGTAAGACATGTGCATGGGGATATATGGGTGAATTATGCTCTAACAACACTAGAAGGTTGACAAGATCGTACTTACTCTAACCTGACATACCATATGGTAGATGACTCTTCACCTTTTCTCTGCCAGAAGTATCCTCTACTGCATGACTGAAATAGTATTAAAAGGGTCTAGTCACATTCTCACTAGACAAAATGCCTTTTTATCGGGACTACATTTGATATCTTTCCTTAACAGTGTGGATACTTCAGAAATCACGATACCTTAACTATAAAGAACGTGTCTGCTCGCCAGTGCTTGCTGTTCTATTGCTGATAGAAACTGTGTGTAACGACAGAGGATGGCACAGCACAGAGGGGAATGCTTCTATCCCAGAGGTAGAGACAGCCCTAATCCAAAGTGAGCTGTCTGCTCAGCGCATGGTAGTGAACACATAACAGAATATGAAAGTCTCCTGAGCACCTCCCTCCATGCTAATGAATCCACCCCTGAAACCTCTCCGTGATAATTTATTATAAGTAAGGCCATGTCACTGCGTTAATCCAAGGAGGTGAGATAAAATAGAAAGAACACATTCCAAAATTATTTCTTATTGCATATAACTTTATTTGCAGAGATGAATGCCCCTGAATAGTGCCGAATCCATTGGTGAGACAGCATGAAGTCAAATGATGTCATTCAGTCACAATTTTCTTGAGGAAATCAGTTAGTTTTCCGTAATTAGGCTACTGTGCATATAACAATAGCTGAAATCCTGCATGTATGATTGGTGTAGTGAGGAAAAGATAATAAAAAGCCATGAAAACAGGGACAAAAAGTGTACAATATGCTGCCTTTTTTAAGAACATTTTTTCTTATTTTTGTAATCCTGGAAAATCCTTTTGAGAATGAAAAAGAGCACAATAGCAAAACAGAACAGGTAATGGGTTTGGAAAAAGTAGAAGGCCAGCTCCTTTACTGTATAAATAACATGAATAATGATGAAGCAGTATAAGAACAAGGCATACTGGTTTGGGGGCCGGAGTATGTCTTGGAGTCCTTGGCTAAACTGTGGGAAAAGGAAAAGATACCCATTATGTCACACAACTATGTTCCACTTGCACCCAGTCCATGTGCTCCTCTGAGCACACCTGACCCTCTGGTACACTTAGTTCATAAAAAGTTGCTGTGACATAAGCCAGCATGCGGACTGAGAGCAAATCAGCTATGCTGTGTTAAGTGATCGGTGTCACATTCCCACCCATATCCGTAACACGAGCTAGGTTTTCTCTCTCTGAAATGAAGGTAAGTGACCTCATATTTACTGCAGGAATGAGTGTGCAGGTACACAAAGCAGTTTGTGTGAAGTAAGTGCACACCCATGGTAAGGCTTTTCTGTATCCATCTCTACATCTGTGGCACAAAGTGTTGCCTGTGTTTTTTCACTGCATGGTCATTTTCATACGTTTATACATGCTCACAGGCAAACTTTCAGGTCTTAATTTAATAAAAGAATTCAGTAGTTAATTTCCTTAGTCCAGATGGATGTCAGTCATTTAGCCAAATATATATTGGACCTGATCCTCAACTGTTTTTTCTATGATATAACTTCATTGATTTCATTGGAATTGCATTTACTTCACATAATTGTGAGATCCTATCCAGGCCTATGGATTAGCTATATGGAAAAAAAAATACATATGGAAAACTTCAGGGCTTCTGTGGTGCTTAGCTGAGTGCCATTATTGCGCGTGATCTGAGCTCCTATGTACAGCCGCAACACAAATGCTACAAATACTGTGTAAAACATATCCTCCTATCCTGTCCTGATTTAGAGCACAGAACAGAAGAGAAGACAAACATGGAAGTACCTCTGAAACATTGATGATTTTGATTCAGATACTCTGCTTACTCTCTAACTCAGTTCAACGATAAATTGCACTAAATCGGGGGAGAGTCAGGCCCATAACCAGCCAATGTGATCAGGAAGAACCCAGAGAGCCTTTGCAGCTGTCCCATTTGCTAAACTCTGCCAAATAGAATGGTCTCTTCTGGGCTGGACTACTGTTAACAGCAGACTCTCATGCCTGAACATACGGTAACTTCAGCTACTTCTGTAAAAAAACAGGCTTGCAAAATCTGACTAATTGTCTAGAAAATTTTCATTGCTTTGGTAGATTCTGTCATCCACTCATTTATTCATGCATTTATTATCTGAGTCACCTAACCGATCAATTTCCAAGCCCGGAAATTGATCCCACTGTAGAAGCAGGAAACTGATCTAAGTGGCGTTCAGAGCCATTCCTCTGATGTTCAGGGGGAAAAATAAGGGGAAAAAAAAAGTTCTTGGATCCGTACGTCATAAACTTAATTTGTGAGTTAACTGTTCTTTAATATATTTTATAGCAATGAATGTTACCATAGTTCATATTGTAGGGAGTAGAACAAGTCCATTCTCCTTAAGTATGTGTATAAGCTGTAAAGATCACCTAGTCGAGTCTACCTTTACAAGTCACAGTACTACTCAACACGCAAAGGAATAAAACCTTACAAATTTCTTAACATAGAATGTGAATGTTTCAGTCTCTATTGTGTTCAACCTTTTTTCCTTTCCCTACTTACCGATCTTTTTACTGCCTGTTGATGAATCTGCTCCATTCTCTCTTCACGAAGCCTTTGCTTCTCATTATCCTCATGTTCATATTTCAGTTTAGCCAGCACAAAATCCCACCTCATCCTCTCAAGCTCAATATCAGCTGCTGGGACCTGCTTGCCACAGAGCTGTTCCAGCTCCTCTGCATTGGTGGATACTTCTGACTGCAAAGCACTGCTTCCTCCCTTCATGTCCAAATGTGCCGTATGACACTTAGCATCCATGCTCTCTGTTTTACTGTCTGAGATGAAAGATGATGTTGTCATGTCTCTGATGGCTCCCTGCTATAAACTGGAGAGAGGGAGGATAAATACACATTTAAGCTGACAGATGAAGATAAATACGTTCATCTAAAACCTGAATATTTGTTCAAGTGATTATTCACACATTTGTATAATGACTCACTAGTTCTCTAATATCCATTATTTCCCTTTTGAAAGTTTGTTCCTAGAGTTGGAAATCTTCTATTGAATGTTGCCTTACAAAATATGAAATATCCACCGCATAAAAATTTCCTGATTTGAAAATGTAAAGAAAATTCTAAAAAAAAATTAATTTGGGCTTGGTTGGTCTAAACCAAACAGTGTGGCTCTTTTGACCAAATGGAAGGATTTCACATCTTATGAATGTGATGTCAACCCATGAAATGGGAGCCACTGAGGTTCTTTACCTCTGAGAAGTAATTCAAATGTCTCATGATCCTCACTTTCCTTTGCACACTCAATTTCCTGGCTGATCTACATGTTCCACGATGCACTGTAGTTTTACATCTGGAAGAATTGTATCTTCCACTTACCATCTTTTCATGCTGCTGCTTCTTGTTATCATTATTCTGGGATTCCTGTAAAGTAAGTTGAATATCTTTCTGATTTTCCTCAAGCTCTTCCATAGTTGTTTGGAATGAATATTCTGATCCCTCTAGATCGCTGAGTTCTTCCAAATCTTCATGTATTTCCTGGTCTTCAGCAAACAGAATTCCTGTCTCAACATGGGAGACCTCCACTGATGTTAAAGCATCTCCAGGGATGTTCTGGAACAGAACGGGGATATCTATGTGCTGACAATGAAGCAGGTGATCCATATGTAAGAAAAGGAGTGACTCTGAGAATAATGTAGGCACATACACATAGGGCATACTGGAGCCTATACAAAAGTGGCTAGGGGCTTAACTCTCATTTATGTTCCATCATGTTCCTTGCCTAGATATGAATAAAAAAAAAAATCACTGGATGTAGGTCTGTAGGTAGATCTTCTGAAAATCTCACTTGTAGGCTTTTTAAGATGAGAATTTGTCAGCAATTCCATTTACAGTAACCCGTGGAGCTGGCTAGGGGCCCCCAGGAAGTAGGAAGACCATATCACACTTCTTTAAAATGTAACATAATCAATATCCTTCTGCAGCTCAAAGAAGGATGGCTTTTCTTTCATGGAAATAAAACTTGACTGAAAATCTACCTCAGACTGGGGAGTTTCTTACTGCCTCCAGCAGAGTCAGATCACAACTTGTAGGGTACGTCTAGTCATTAGCTAGAAGTCAATACCATCCTTTTAACTGACAGGAGCTAGGTAGTACTATCAGCCCGGAAACAACCTCTTGTTTCCGGGCTGATAGGACTTGCTGCATTTTATAAAAGTGATATAAGGCATAGATTTCACATCTGAGAAAAGATTTAGGCAAGTAAGACAATTAATTTGGTCATAATTGAGTTTGAGGAAGAGAATCAGAAGCGGAAGAAAATAAAGCAAGCTGATTACCATGGGTAACTGATGTCCAAAGACAGTTCAGGTAGCAGGCTAAATCTAAGGCAAGAGTCTCCTCTTCACAGGATTTTCATATAGCAAA
>VYZW01022607.1:4924-15898 GCA_013401315.1 Balaeniceps rex
AAATGTAATAAAATCCCTCCTTTAGAGTCCTTTAAGAATACAAGAATATTGTAAGTAGCCTTAAGGTAAACGGAAATTAGTTGTATTGTGTACATGAGTTCTGGTTCTCTACTGGTATGCACATACCCTGCTACATGTTGTGGGAGTGTAAAATGAGTATAGCAGATCTCAACTTTCTGTGTACATTTTTTTCCCCATGTGCGATAAAAATCTGTGAATTTAAATGCAGGAACAAAACAAGTCCCAGATAATATGGTGCTAGCACAGACAGCACAGTGGCACAATTNATTATTGCCATTCCAAACATTTATTGTTTATGATGAATATTTTCAAAGCTGTAGATGGGAATCAAGTGTACAACTACCGTAGATTTTTCCACAGGAGCTGGGCTGCTGCCTGGTTTCCCCCCCTTTCAAAAACTCTACAATATCAATATGTGAATATTTTGCTTGCACAGTTAACCTCCCTGATGTCAATGGGGTCACTCTTGGGTGTCAAGTTACTCATGTGCTCTATCGAGTTTAATAGTTTTAGAATATTTTCACAATGATAAGAGTTAGATGAGCTGACATATTTATGCCAGTGTGAGATCACCTCATAACTCATGAATGTGGAGAATAGTATGAATGTGTTATTCAAAGTACTCCCTAATGAGGGAAAATATTTCAGACTACATAGAGCTTATTTTATAGATCAAGTTGTATACTTCAACATATTTAAAGTTTTAAAGAGTTTGACCTTACTTTAGTTTTACTGCTGAGTTTGCCATTAGCCATAAGCTATTTTGAAAGCTTAGGTGAGACATATCTGGTATACATGCCTCCTGCACAGAAATTAATTTAATCCTTTGTATGTGTAACCAGTCTGGGGCTGATGCAATTGCTAAACTTCCTTGTGATTGTAATGAGAATTAAAAACTGGTAAGACTTTAAATTAGGTACATGGGACAGTATTTGAGCGTGGAGCTCCATTTCAAAATATTTGGCACTTAGTTCTAAATTGAATAAGAAAAGACAGAAAGCTTTGTAATGGAAGGTGATTTTTTGAAAGGGATGTAAACATATTTGCCTATCCTGCTGTAGGCCTGNTTTGTTCTTTAATTGCCTGACTCAACATTATTTATGGTGTAAAATGTATCCCTTAAAAACAGGGATCTAAGAAACCGTGGCATTTTAATAAAAAGTATGCAGATATTAATGCAGGGGGAGAAGGTAAATTAGAAGGTGATATCTGATCAAAGAGGTTCTGAAAGGAGTAGAATAATTTCTCGTAAGTAGGTTTTCAGGCATCTTTGTGAGATAGAGATTATTGCCATTCCAAACATTTATTGTTTATGATGAATATTTTCAAAGCTGTAGATGGGAATCAAGTGTACAACTACCGTAGATTTTTCCACAGGAGCTGGGCTGCTGCCTGGTTTCCCCCCCTTTCAAAAACTCTACAATATNTCACAGAGGCTATTAATATGTTGAAGTATACAACTTGATCTATAAAATAAGCTCTATGTAGTCTGAAATATTTTCACAATGATAAGAGTTAGATGAGCTGACATATTTATGCCAGTGTGAGATCACCTCATAACTCATGAATGTGGAGAATAGTATGAATGTGTTATTCAAAGTACTCCCTAATGAGGGAAAATATTTCAGACTACATAGAGCTTATTTTATAGATCAAGTTGTATACTTCAACATATTTAAAGTTTTAAAGAGTTTGACCTTACTTTAGTTTTACTGCTGAGTTTGCCATTAGCCATAAGCTATTTTGAAAGCTTAGGTGAGACATATCTGGTATACATGCCTCCTGCACAGAAATTAATTTAATCCTTTGTATGTGTAACCAGTCTGGGGCTGATGCAATTGCTAAACTTCCTTGTGATTGTAATGAGAATTAAAAACTGGTAAGACTTTAAATTAGGTACATGGGACAGTATTTGAGCGTGGAGCTCCATTTCAAAATATTTGGCACTTAGTTCTAAATTGAATAAGAAAAGACAGAAAGCTTTGTAATGGAAGGTGATTTTTTGAAAGGGATGTAAACATATTTGCCTATCCTGCTGTAGGCCTGATTTCATTTAACATTGTTTATGAATCTGGAAGAGGTAGATAACATTTTAATAAAATTCAGATGCACCTATATTAATAAATGTAGGAAAAAGTACAGAAAGGAAAAAATAGCAAGAGAGGCAAAATATATGGCAAAACAACTCTGAAACAAGTACCCCAAGCCAGTCAACAAGCACACAGCAGTACCAAAAAGAGAATCTTTCCGCAAAAGTGCTGGTTAATATGGCTAAGAAAAACTCTCAGAAAATACAGGTTACAAGTTCAGAAAAACACTCAGAAATTTTCAGTTCCTTTCAGAATAAGAAGGGAGTTCCAGTAACTTATTCTGCTGTTGTCAGGAGAAAAAAAAAACAAACAGGAAAAGAAAATGGTCTTACCATGTAAATCAATTGCATTTAGAACTGGCAATGATAATCACTCATCTTATATTATGCCCTGATCCTCAGATGGGAATACTTCCTGATCTTAATTTGCATGGAAGGAGTCACTAATGTTTACAAGTTGTAGAGCTGAAAACAGTTTAGACGACAGCAGTGTAATACTTACATCTCTCTCCCATTGCCAGACATTTTGAATCCTCCAAAAGGACTTTGGGCATTTAAGGCATTGTAGCAATTTATCCTGTAACAGGAAGAGGCATTAAGTCACACTGTGCTGTCAAAGAGACCTTTGGACAACTCAGGGAGAGGCTGAAACTCGTGGAGCTAAGGATACTGTATACCTCTTAGTAATAACAAACTTGTCTCATGTTGAAAAGAAATGAGGGATTTACGCCACAAAAACATTCTGCTCCTTACTCATAAGGAGAATGGGATTTGGCCTGCGAGGGCTGGAGGAGGGCACTGAACACTTGGACGCAGCTTTAGTAATGAACTGTTAATCTGCTGACAAGCCTCAGTGCCAGTTTATAACACAGATCTGTTAGATTTGAATTTGTCCTTTTTCTCCCTGATTTCTCGTGGCTCTTTAGTTTACCCAGGCTTGACATACCAAATTGCAAGCTATTAAACTCTAGAAGTGGCATTACCTATTCCTAAGGACTAGAGAGAAGAGGTGTCCCCTCAGTTCCTTAATGTTGTAGAAAGTACATGATTCTTTGTGCCTTTAGCAGAAACCTCACAGGATTCCTCTGCTCCACAGAAAGGATGGTTTATACTCTGCTTTGTTTGTTTTCAGTAATGCCATTCAGCAGTGTGGCTGCCATGCTAATGGGAAGCAAGGCGCTTTCGATAGCATTCACCCAAAGTGAGCAGAGTCGCAACACCTCCCTACAGCTGTTCCATATCTTGGTTAGTGATTCACCACTAGGATGGTCTAGATAAACATTTTTCCAACAAAGGGAGCAAAAGTGAGGTGCCGCAATGATAGTGAGTCAAACTCCTTATCTCCAAGAGCAGGAGTGTGATAACTTCTGCCTTACCAGACTGTCCCAGCCTGCATTGCTGAAGAGACTGTCAGGGCCTTGTTTATGTCATTTGTAAAGACAGCAGCTACCAGCCCAAAATCAGAATTGTTGGCTCTCTCTATAACTTCATCCATGGTTTTAAATCTCAGTATTTCTTGAACAGGCCCAAAAATCTGCAACAAAGATTAATCATTAGTTAATAAACTAGTCCACTCAGAGGCACTTTATTCCCATTTTATTCTACTTTTTTAATTGCCTTCTCTCTCCTGTGGTACTCTTTACAAATTCCCACAGCAACATTTAATAGTGATAATAGCTGTCTGTAAAACTGCATGAATTTCCCAAAGTAGTTGCCTCAGTGGAACTCATCCATTCTTCCCTTATCTCTTCTTTGAGGTCTGAGACTTTACAGCCAATGACAAAAATTGAGCTTCTTTACCCAACTGATGTCATCAGTTGCTGTGTGCATAAGGAGTTCTGAAAAGATTTTACTCTTTTTTTTTTTTTTTTTTTTTTTTTTTAATACAGTGGTAATTTTCACTCTAAAGCTTTTGTCTCAGGAAGTAAACAGAAAAAAAAATCATGTTTAGGACATTCTAAAATGATCTTGCGTGTGTGTGTGAATACCTCCTCCTTGGCAATCCGCATGTCATCCGTTACATTGGAAAACACTGTAGGTTCAATGAAGAAGCCCTTTCTTCCTAGCCCTTTACCCCCACATTCAAGTTTTGCTCCTTCAGTAATGCCGCTTTGAATCAGTTCCAAGATCTTGTTGTATTGTTTTTTATCAATCTGAAAGAGAGAAGAAGCTGTTTAACTTGAAGACCGTGCACTTGACAATCAAGTCAAAATTGGTTTTTTAGGCAAGTCATGTCCCAGTGAGTAGACTTGTGCTTATATTCACTAGCCCTTGAGCTGGAGATGCAAAAGATCTACAAATAGCTGCTGACTGTAACCTAGGGCTGAGTCTTCTTAAGGATGCATCCCCTTATGTATTTGGCTCAACCCACATTCTTGCTAAGCAGTCTGGTTTATAAGCACAAACAAAGCATATAATTATTTTTTTGTCCCAGGTTAATTTCCTGAAAATGATATAAGCTCAGCTGGTTATTAGTGGCAGGAACATTTTCTAAAGTCCTATTTCTAAATCTGCCCATCTTTTGCTTAGCATTCCTGTCTTTGTAGTGGTCTACAAGCACAGTTATGGTTGTAGGCAATTCTTGGAAGTAAGTGCCCACAGAGACTTTTGAGAACTTTTCACAGTTTACAGCTGTATCCTGGGGGCCGAAGATCAGAATCTTTCTGTTAAAGCTGGGAGGCAAGCTTACTGATATTGAAGATGAGAGTTTTCACTTAACAAGAAACACCTCTGAGCTGCACAGATTATCTATTCCGTTAGAATTTTAATCTTTAAAACATTTATCATGTCAGCTACCCTGGGCTGTGAGTGAATATGCACTGACTGACCTCTGTCCTAGTAGAGTTTAAATGCTTTCAGGCACCTTCTGGGCCATAGAACCGAAGCACTATTCCTTTACCTGTGGACCTTGCTCCGTAGTTGGGTCAAAAGGACTCCCTACAACTCTCCTCTTTGCACGTTCTACACTTCTTTTAACAAACTCTTCATAGATTGATTCTTCCACATAAATCCGTGAGCCTGCAGTGCAGCATTGGCCTTGATTGAAGAAGACCCCTTGGTGAGCTTGTTCCACAGCATAGTCCACTAAAAAACCAAGACAGCATATATTGCTCTGAAACATCATAGACACATCTTCTATTGCACCAGTGTCACGTGTATTACATAGTGCCACCAAAACTTCAAAGCAGAAGTAGGATTTGATTAAAAAAAACCAAAACAGTGACCAAATCAAAACATACTATTGTTGTGTTGGGTCATAAATGATTGATGTCATTTTGTGTCATAATCCCTGTGAAAATACAGAGTTTTTAAACATGTCTGAAGTTGATTTTTTCCCCATTTATTCCACCCTGGACACAGCTATACTAGAGGGATGTTAGGAGCATTACAACTGTTTCAGAAACACTAGATTGCAAGGGAGCACTTGAGACTTCAGGCATCATCTAGATAAAGAAGGGTCCATAGGTAATACATTCCACATGCAATCTTGTGACACAAGCCACAAAATATTGCTTAATATCCCACTGCAAAAATTAAATCAAGACAGTGCTTTAGCAGTCTATAGGAGTAGGGTATGCAAGAACAACTTCACCAATGTCTTATATGCCAGCAACATGTAATTTATCAACTAAAACTCTTAAGAGACCCTAGGAGGTGATTGTGCCCCACATTATAGAAGTCTGTCTGACTGGGGTCAGTAGAGGAGGGAAAAATTTGTCTGTGACCCCAAATTTGCACTTGGTTTAATACTGCATATGTGAGAATTACAGCCAACCAAGTACTTGAGAGAATTTGACTTCGATAATGGCAGGACCTCTCCCTCCCAAAAAGCCAGATTATTTTTCTGCAAAACATCTTCTTGGCCTATGCAGGTGACTGGGTAAGGCTTTAAAAATGTAGGTCAATTATAGAACAATCAACCCTTGATTTCTACGCTAACCTCCTTGGAAGTACAACTAACACATCCACTATCCAAGCAGGAGAGAGGATCCAGTCATATTTAGACATTCAGAGCTAAATTCTCCCATTGGGTGTAATAGCTGACTAGACAAGAATATTAGATTCATGGCTACAGCACCGTAGTGATGCCCTACAGCACTATAATGCCTCTGTTATCAGCTGTAGCACGTTGGAACATTGCTTAAAGTATAATCTTCTATGGAATAAACAAAGCAACAGTGCTTTACTTTCAGCACATCCTAGACAACTCCATCTAACACAAATGTCTTATTCTGCCCTCAGCGTGGTCTTGAAAAAAAAATTATATAGGGTGTTCCCTAGACCACAATCACATTTTCCCAGGCAGCTCCATGGAAATTGAAAACACTAGTGGATAGAACTGATTGACTGATGTTTCTTCTTCTGTCGTTAACACAGTTTTTCACCATGAGGGGCTCTTAACTGTTCTTCTCTGTTTTTTTGGCGCACTAAACTTTCAACAGCTTTGTCATGCTTTCTGCTAACTTTTGGCAAACTGTTCCTCAAACAGAACAAACAACTCCTTTGGAATGGTGAGCAAACTGTCTGCTGTTCTTGAATAATCAGAGCTTTGAAGTCTGAATCTCAGGTCAAGTGCTGGTGGTTGTAATTATGGGAAGACCAGAGAGCTTTAGTATGATATACTGTGGAACAGACAGTCCTGAAGAAGACTGCTCTCCTCTGTGCCCTGTTATTCCCCTGTTGCCTGCAACTTCTCCCCAGGTCCTCAACCTTACTTGGCAGATACAGCAAGTCACAGATAAACTACAGCTCTGTGTGGCAGCTAGGAGCATTTGTCCTTCCCCTGTGGAAGGCCGTAACACAGACCTTCCCCTAGCATATATTACTTACTACAAGTGTTCAGGTGATCCAGTCTGAGTTAGTAGGTGTTGTGGTTTAGCCCCACTCGGCAACTAAGCACCACGCAGCCGCTCGCTCACCCTCCCCCTCCCCGGTGGGATGGGGGAGAGAATCGGAAGGGCAAGAGTAAGAAAACCCACGGGTTGAGATAAGAACAGTTTAATAATTGAAATAAAATAATAATAATAGTAATAATAATAATGATAATAATAATAATAATAATAATAATTGTAATGAAAAGGAGAACGAGAGAGACAAACAAAACCCAGGGAAAAGAAAACAAGTGATGCAACCGCTCACCACCCGCCGACCGACACCCAGCCAGTCCCCGAGCAGCGATCGCTGCCCCCCGGCTAACTCCCCTCGGTTTATATACTGAGCATGACGTCATATGGTATGGAATAGCCCTTTGGTCGATTTGGATCAACTATCTTGGGCTGGGCCCCCTCCCAACTTCTTGTGCACCTGGCAGAGCATGGGAAGCTGAAAAAGAAAGTCCTTGACTAGTCTAAGCATTACTTAGCAACAACTAAAACATCAGTGTGTTATCAGCATTCTTCTCATGCTAAATCCAAAACACAGCACTATGCTAGCTACTAGGAAGAAAAGTAACTCTAACTCAGCTGAAACCAGGACAGTAGGTTAGAGACGTTTGAGATGTGGTGATTTCTGGTGGGAGATGGAGATGAGTGACTGGGGTAGAAGGCTGTAACATGTGCATCTGGCTCTAGTTGACAGGAGCCTTTTTAGCTTACCGGGATGACTGTGGCTATAATTTAGACCCCCAACTTGGTAAAAAGCTGAAAGTTCTCAGTGTTCTTTCAGACATTGGTAAGTTTTGAAAACAGATATAGGAGTGTAACCAACTCTTGTAATTCATGCTATTCAGAATCATTCTTCTATTCACTTTCCCTTTTTAAATTAAAAGACCAAATCTGTCTATGTCTATTTATTTGGGGTTACAAAGTTCTCAGAAAATGCACTGAGTACAGTGTGCCTGCACACAGCCTGAAACAATAGCTCAAGGCAAGGTGCGAACTGTCCTATTCATCTTAATGGGGTGTTAACTTCAAAACCTTCAGCTGACAATTTAGATAGCAACATTTTTAACTATTTCATTGCTGATCATTTAAGCAGAAACTTCCAGTTTGTGTTTTTGTCCTATCCTAAACAGCTGTCCTGTATCTTCTCAGGTGCCAGAAATCTCAGCTGCACAACATCATCCAGCTGCCAAAATCTTCAGCTCCCTGCTGACAGTGGCAATGAGGATATTTCAGTACACAATTCTTCAATTGTGAAAATTTAAAAAATTGAATAATCTCCATTTATAGCTACTATCAAAACAAAGGAATACTGCACTGACTAGATTAGCAACTCAAGTGTAAATTAAAGCCCTCCCTTTTTATAATTACTGTGAAGCAAAAAAATCACAGAATTTCCAGATTTAAAGCACTAAACCACCTTGCTGCAGAGTTTAGGATGACAAATGTGTATGGGACCATGACTGTGAATAACACCGTTTCTATGTTCTTGGTTATAACTTTTTTCTGTTTTCTTGTTGTCTATGAATCTGTGGGTTCAAATGTTGTCTTTTTATAAAAAGTATCACACCTTAGGCTGCTTCTGTAAGATTAAAAAGTGCAGCTAGATACACTATATTGGTCCATTTCACTTTGTATGAAAGATATGCCCTAAAATGAAAAAAAAAAAAGAAAAAAAAAGACACCACACGAACATGTTTTTATGAAAAATATGGAAGTACTGACTTACAATCAGCATCTGCAAAAATAATGTTTGGGCTTTTTCCACCCAGCTCCAGTGTAACTCTCTTCAAATTACTCCTTCCAGCTGCTTCTTGGATCAGCTTCCCAACCTGAAAGGAAATGGAGACACATTTTACAGGGAATGTAGTCATACAGCCAATGTTGGCTATCACTGGAACAGAGCTTTATCCAGCAGGTTCTTCAATCCAAACAGATTCTCGTCAGCGGCGGACAGCTTTCCAGGTTTTTTTCTAGAAACTGAGAGGGGATAAGGCACAGCACAAAGTGTTTGTACCCTTCACCCATTTGTATCTATGCTAAAACAGCTTGGGGCTTTCTTTTAGGATGCTTTAGGAGGGCTGAATTAAAAATCTGAAATTGGTGTAACTAGAATTACTTCCATCCAAACTAGTGACGTTCACAAGGTTTTAAATACTATTATTAAGAGGTTTAGTTATATAATTTTTAGTGGAAAAAAATAGATCTGATATCTGAGTATGCATTAAGCTTATTAGTATTCATTAGTAATAACTGCTATCATACTTCTTTATATAGTCCAGGTGTTAGTTACCCCAGATGATCACTGCACTTAGAACTTATTTCACTCTTACTACTTACAGTTACTAAACTGCTAGCCAACCTGTTTTTAGGAAGGCATTTGTTCTCCTCAAACTACAGTTTTCAGTGCCCAAAGGTTTAAGTAATTTGACCATGAAATCATGATCCAGAATATGTAGAATTCTGATTAAATCATCAGCCTTTTCTGCAGGATTAACAGCACACAGCAGAATACCAAGTAGGGCAAGAAGTTACAAAAGCACCATCCCATCCCAGACTTGACCTTCAGCTGTACCACAGATAGATAACCTTAATATGGGTTGAGGAGGTACAAAGCACCTCCAAAATGTCTTTGTAGATTGTGGGGTCAGCTGGAGCAGAATGCAGCCCTGTGGCTGGAGCAGACGCAAATCGCAGATCTCGCCAAGGAACACAAGGGTAGATTGAATGGAGTAGCAATCTGACAGCTACATATTTGACGTGTTTCCACATCAGTACAGTTAGAGAGGCAGCTGTGCTCCCTGTAAATTCTCCCCTCCCTGGATCAATGAATCCAAAATAGATCAGATTTTATACTGTTTCAGTGTAACTATGCCCATTTTGCAGCTAAGGAAGTAATCACAGGTAGATGTAGGCCCGTACATGGTAAAACACAGGATTAAAAGTATCTATTGACTTTTGAGAAGCTTGAGAACCTTGATAAGTGGTTTCTTTTAACTGGGTCATGTTTTAAGGTCACACAGAAAGTTAGATTTGAAGTGAGATGGGAGTGAGTGCAGAGCTGGACTTTTTTCTGCACGTAGTACTCTGGTCTCTCTAGCTGTTTTCTATTTCTAAGGTCAGGTGAGTGAGATTCCCTGCAGTAAGGGGTTAATGGATGAGAAGCTGAACCTCTTGGAGAACTGAAAGCAGTCTGCTGGAGAAAGTTAAGTCAGCACTGGAGTAATCAGAAAGCAAATGAAACAGAAACCAGGGCCCCCACAGAAAAAACAAAGCAAAAACCCCACAGGATAATGAAGGAATTATCAACCACTTCATGTACCTTTGTGATTAGCTGTTTATCTGGTGATACCACAGTCGAGTGTGACTGAGGTTATTTCTTTAAAAAAAAAAAAAAAATTAAAATTAGCTTCTTTTCTTTACCCCTGTATTGATGGAATGGAGTGTTGACACTATCATGAAATTCCTTGCATATCCCCTTAATTGGAGCTGATTTTATTGCTATGTTTGACTGACAGCCAGAAGTGAACATGAAAAAGAAGGACCCTTTCTGCCCTCCACCTCCACCACATACATCGAGCACGTCATCTGGAAATTCCAATCTCTCAAGTTGTGCTGGAAATGTACACTGGAAACTGGTGAGAGTGCTGTGTTTATAGCTGGTGCCAGCCAATGCCATTCACACCCTCGCTGCCTTGAACCTGCCTCTCTCAAAGAACAACCACCACCTATTCCCCCTCAAAAATCCACAAAGAGCAGAACAGACCAAGGAAGCCAGAGCAATGTGTCCAGCCCACCATCTCTCCGCCTTCATTTTACCACTTTAATGTCAAAACTCTTTTGTCCATGTAAGTAAAGATTTTTGAAAGGGTTCTATGCAAACAAGTGATTGGCAAGCATGCAAGTCCAAATATTATGTATATGGCAAATATTAAGGTCCAAAGGGCTTGGAGACAATGGTGTTAATTTGGAAAAGTATGGTCC
>VYZW01022607.1:26712-38133 GCA_013401315.1 Balaeniceps rex
CATTATTATTTCATTAGAATTTGAAATCTGTTTTGGAGAAGTCAAAGACTCGATAGTACAGCTCATATCACAGCATTGTGTTTAAAATGTTACAATGTTGACTTGCTGTTACAAAAATTCAGTGTTACAGGAAATCAGAAACAATATGGAATAGTTTACACTAACTCTGCATTAAAACGTTCCATCTGTTCTTGCTTTAGGTTCTTAGAGAATTGCTTTTTCATCTCTGTAATGCTTTTCACTTCCTATTAGTAAGGCTTTTAAAGGCAGGCACTGAGTTAGTATAAAACCCACAGCTTTTGAGTTTAAACGCCTATTAAAACTAAAGCTGTCTGGAACTACAATAAAAATTTATTTTGGCTACAAAAGACAACTTTGAAACCTAACCCATCTGTATTTTTCCTCCTCCAAACAGTGCAACATCCTGTATAATAGAATATTTATCTTAAACAGAGACCACATATCTTTATGAAAACAATTGTTTCAACTTCATTTATGGGGGGTAATCAGCTCATATGAAAGTTTTCAATATTGCAGGATGCTAATATAAATTGGTTACAGGAGATGTAATGACTGGAGTAATTCCTTAGAATAATCTGAAATCTGACGTTGCCATTGATTTAGAATGTAACCTGTGTATATTATAATCTAAAATTGCCGTAAAAATTTCATGTACAGGCATATAGTAATTGCAAAACAACCGTATGTGTGCAAATTAGGCATATGACTGCAGCTACATTTTACTGGTAATTTAGGCTCATGTATGGTGACTTCCAAACTCGATTACAGGATAATTCCACCAGAATAATTTATTTGAAATAATTGAGCTGGTCTCTGCCGTCCCTGGGCCCACCATATCTAGTAAGGTTGCTTGGTCAGTGAATTTATCAACTCAAATCAAAACCAAATTGACTCACTGTGAAGAGCAGTATCCCTGGGATGCATAAAGCCTCCCACTGCCAGGAGTGGGAGTCAAACATATCAAAGAGAGACTAGATCCCTGGGGTTTAGCTCCCTCCATACAATAGTTTGTCAGATTTTGAATTGAAAAGGGCTGGGTTTAGCACTCTCTAAATATAACCAGCCCTGAAACTCCCACAGAGATTCCTTTCTGTCTGCCTTCAGACGATGAGATAAGGCCCCTTCTCCTGTGACTTCAGTCTGGAGTACCTCTATCATTCCCACCACAACCCTGATAACAGCTGGCTTTGCACATATTTGAGAGCAAGACACGATCTGAGTTTTGAGGGATTTGTTACTCTTTCTGTAGATTACAGCCTTCGTCTTCAGACTGAACCTCCTCTGTAACATCTGCATCATAGACTCATAGCAAGGCATTTTGGCATTCAGGAGACAACTGACTCCCTTCATCTTCTGGCCAGCTTCTTTCCATCATGTTGGGAACAGACACCTTGGACAATCTTTTCTCCCTGCACTCCTTCCTTTTCAGACTTCCTCCTCATCTTCAATATACTCGAATGCAGCATCAAAGTTGAAGTACATTTGTCCCAATTTGTCCCCTTCCTCTCCCCTTTTCCCCGAGTATGCCAAGATACACAAATTATGGATGCTAAAGCAGCATTTATGTGTGCTGTGATATACATGGGATGTTCTGCCTACTTGCATGTGATTCACATCCTCCTAAGCCCACAGGAAATCCCAGCAATATTTTTCCAGGCATATCTCCTGTGCTGAGGTGCTGAGCACAGCAGGGGCCGGAGGAAAGGAGCCATTTCTGCTTTGAAAGTACTGCGGTACGTAAGTTTAGCTGGGAAGGACAGACCACTGTTATTGAGATGTAGCTCTTTTACTCGGTGACAGTGAGAAATGTAGCACAAGGACTTAATACTATCTCCCTAAGTATTTACTCACATTTTACAGTAACATATCCATGAATCCTCTTACCTCAGTGGATCCAGTGAAAGCAATTTTATCAATCCCAACGTGAGATGCTATGGCTGTACCAACAATTGGACCGAATCCTGGCAAAATATTGACAACTCCTGGTGGAAAGCCAGCCTGTCAAAATAGGAATGAATGAAGGGAAGCATGATTTATGAAAACTGACAGAGCACGTTAAACGTGCTGGTAGTTCCTTCCCCACAAGGAGAGAGAGCGACATTATTCCTGTCAATTATTCTTACCTCCTTGATGAGGGCTCCCATATAGAGAGCGCTGAGTGGTGTTTGTTCTGCTGGTTTAATAACTACTGTATTGCCACAGCACAGAGCTGGAGCAATCTTCCATGCAAACATCAGCAGGGGGAAGTTCCACTGTAGGAAAAAATAAAAGTTGATAGATGGAAAAATATTGCAGTGGTGTTTTGTTTTCAAGATGTCAAGCTGCTACCTCACTTATTTCTCAGGCTGATCCTCAACATAAATCTTTCCCAGCACAAAGCAAGGATATTTTTTTTTTAATTACTGCCATTAAGAAAGCGGCAACAGTGACCTTTTAGTTCTTTCTCGCCTGTTCAAAGAAATACAGCCCCTACCCACAGTCTTTATAAAAGAATCTTCTGTTATCTGTTAATTTTTTTAGTCACAACTTTTTATTTCATTTACTGTTTTGTAATTGGCACTTTCAATTCCCCCGTGACAAATAGGTCTTGCTTCTGATACCTTTAGAAAGAAGTGTTTGTTCATGCTGAAGCATTTTTGGATGTAAATTTCCTATCCCTGAATACATCTTAAGATATAAAATTATATAATCCTTAATTGATGGTATTGCAATTAAAAAAAACCCATAAATGTCAATGCTCGGTCAAAGCATTTCATTTTCTTGAAAACTTCCTACTAAGCAAGTTATATGGAAGATGTTGGAAGAACAGTAAAAAACAAGTTGAGAAACACTCTTTGCTAATATAAAATTGTGTATCATTGTTAATTTCAACTTCATATAACTGCAACAGAAGATGTAGTGAATTATATTAGTTTGATGCACAAACAAGTTGTGGATAAAGCTAAGAGTAACAAGCCTTTCTGCATCAAGGCCTGATCCTAACAGTTTAAGTGGATAGTCCCGCTGATTTCACTGGAAATGCCAGAGTAATAAAATAACTGCATTTGCACAATCACTCTTGTAAATGCATATAATAATCTCCTTTGGAAAGAAAATAGAAAATATCAGTCACAAAGAGTCAGCCACTGGCCAGAACATGTTATTGCCTGATGCATATCAGCTGCCACTCTCATGGACATCTCTCTAGCCCCTGGCTAGCTTGAAAAAATACACAACTGTCTTTCCTTCACCGAACACCCAATTTTTTACTCCCTCCGTTGTTTATAAACTCTGCAGACAAAGTGATGTTTTAATTCCATCTCCAGTATATAAACCTGGGAGGGGAGCTATAGGGCCAACAGTGTGCTGACAGCCTGCACTTCTAATGGTATTGCAAGGAGACCTCTGACGACTTTTTATAGGGTAGTATATAGCCCTGTTTATGCTACAAAGCTGCCAAAGAGCACATGTTTTGATGGAAGCTAGGTTGTGAAAGAGGATGAGGAGTTTAGTGTTAGGCTTGCTGTTTAATTCTATTTTTGTAATAACATATTTGCTAGTGTAATGGCTAAGTGCTTGTGGCAGCCCAGGGGCTGTACTCTGTGACTGGCAGCTGTGGAGGAAATATGCAACAGATTAGCAGCACTGTTTGTTAGAACAGATGTGTATGACAGCCATGTTGAAGCTTTGGAGGACAAACTTGGGAGAAGAATGAACAAGTATGGTAGATGGCTGGGTACCCTGAACAAAGTTTTACAAATCTAAACTAATCCTGCTTTTGGCATGATCTTCAGCCCATGGCCAAGTTTCTTCAACAGCTCTGTCAGTTAAGCTCAGTGAGACAAGCCTAAGAGATGTCCAGCAACTTTGGGCTTAGATGTTGGGGTTGTCATTTTGCAAATGCTTATCCATGTGCTTGGGTGAAGAATGGGGACAGAGCTGTGGAATCATTCATTCATCAGGACCACTCACGAGTCAAGTTAGGAGTGTGCGTAGGTGTTTGCAGGACGGGTGTAGCCACAGACTCTCTGAGTCCTTTGCATTTTTCTCTGAGTTTCTACAGAGTGCCAAATACAATAGCCACCCCTTAACAA
This sequence comes from Balaeniceps rex, assembly GCA_013401315.1. Lineage (NCBI taxonomy): Eukaryota > Metazoa > Chordata > Aves > Pelecaniformes > Balaenicipitidae > Balaeniceps > Balaeniceps rex. The sequence continues at coordinate 30,807 of VYZW01022607.1, forward strand.
AGACATGAAGTAACAAGTATAAATAGTGAAAAAGGGCTTAACACTGTTAAAGTAATCTTTTCTGGCTGCTCTTCTTTTAATGGAATAGCTGCATGTTGCTGTTTAGTGGCTTTGTGGTTAACATGAACAAAATAAAAAAACATCATCAACAAAAATTTCAGAGAATGTCCTGATTAGTTCCCCAGTGCTTTGTCAAGGAAAAAAGCTTCCATTCAATATTTTAATAGCTATATGTGAGCCTCCCATTGAAATTTCTGCCAAAGCCTGTTAACTGGTTCTTCTGAAAAAGTTAGCTTCTCAGTGTAATTCCCATGCAGTGTTCAGCAAGAGTATATTAAGGATGTATATTGGGGTGTAGGGGGAGTATTAGATTTGATGAAATGCTGTGTTTCTCTCTCATAACAAATAAAACAAACATTTCATGTCTTTTATTAGCTACACAATGTTAATTGTAATGATATGTCTCCTGGAGTTTCCTTTTCTCCTCCAGCCTTGTAAAAGAAATAGCAGGAAAGAATGGAATTAAAATGCATCACATTCTCCCAGGAACTGAGGAGCCTGTTAAATCACAGTAAAAACTAACTAAATAAAAAGACTACCACAGCAGAGCATCAATTTTCCATAAGTTGTGTGAACATCCATAACCACTGACAGCATATTAACGCTGTGTTTTGCTTTGCTTGTTTTAATCATGAGAATTCTATGACTTGAGAACTTAACTCCTAATAACAGAGCCTAAGCCCTATTAGCATGTTCAAATAAGCATTTGCAGGGAGGCTGTTAAAGATATGTCAACAATATGAGCTCAGCTTTTTTCGTAATGGAAAACACACATAGCTGAGGACCATGTTTTATGTGTCTTTAAAGAGAGCTGGTTCAAATGAAAATAAATAGAAAGTGCTAGTAGAGATACTCACAGGGATGATCTGTCCACACACTCCGATGGGTTCGTGTCTTGTAAACGTAAAATAATCTCCATCTGAAACAGATGAGCATGGTTACTCAAGTGCAGTTTGACTTGGCAGAACAAAAAAAAAAAATAGAGGGGAGAAAACTCTAAGGATCAGCCTTTGATGGCAGTAAAAGAAATAAAGAAGTCAGGGAAATGTTTTTTTCATGAGCCAGCATGGGAAACCTAGGTTCAGGAGCAACCTAATTGTTCTTTCTGTAGAACAAAGGAAGCAGCATCCCATCAGAATGTAACCTGCTTTGTTCCTTGGGAAAGAGGACAAGCTGTACCACACAAAAAAGGGCAGTAGCAAGGAAGCCACTTACTGGCCTCTGCTGATTTCAGGGTGAGAGCAGTGAAGGAAGAGTCACAAAGGCAACTTCCTGAAAGGCATGACTGGACCACAGCAATATAAAGGTATATACCAGCAGATGTGGGATAATAGAAACATACATCTCACTCATCTTCCATTGAAGACACAGGCAGTTTGAAGTAATGGAATGATATACCGCACTCTGCATACATGGAATGAAGAGGGGAACCCTGTGACTGAGGTGTAATTGAGCATAATTTACTGCAGCAGACAACACTAAGGAGAACACGGGTGTCATCATATAGCCATGCTCTGATAGCTGACTTGTAGAGCAAGGCCTGTATCAGAAACAGCCTCAAGCTAACTAGGCAGTCGATTTGAGTTAACAGGGAAAAGTTGGATGCAGCTAGAAAACAAGACATCGGAGTGTAAGACAGGTTTTCACAAATCATTTGGGCAAGGTAAAGGTGAACAAATAAATGAAGGACCAAGTCACTGGGAACTGGGAAATTATGGGCTTTTCTCACTGGACTTTTGACAGAAATAAGAATATGGACTAAGACAGATCCTAACAACAAAGATGCAGGAAAAGCAGACTGCATGTTCACAAAGAGCAGGTGTGGATGGCATGAGGCTAAAGGGAATTACTTAGTTAACTCTCTGATCTAGTAATTATTTTTAAGGTCCTGATGAACAAAAATGGCAAAAAGCTTCAGGGGTGAGAGGTATCATTAATTAAAGTGAGTGCTACACTAGACCTGCAGTCCTTAACTAAAGCACTGTTGAGCTCAGGGCAGCCTGAGTCAGGTCATGAAATAAACAGATCTGTGATTTGGGGTCAGGCCTGTGGTCTGTGGGAACCTTTCACATGGCCCGGCCTGCTCTGAGCGGCAGGCCTCTGTGCTGGCTCATTTTGCACAGCTGGTGTAAGTGACTGTCACGGGGGCTGATGAAGTTCATGCTCTTTCACAAAGCTGCACGGTTGTTGCTGCTTCAGCACTTGCCTGTGGTCTGGGAGTACATGCTGAGGATATACATGCTGTGATATGATGTGGATTCCTTCCCAATTGATAAAAAGCAGGCAAATGACCTGCTCTGTGTGGGGACCAGTTAAGGTATTGTCTAACCATCAGCTTTGTCAGTGTGCTTGGCCTGCATCTCTGTAAAGTAGATTTACAGCACTTTTGCAACTCAATTGAGTCTTGTAGCTGTACAAACTAGCTCAGGCTCAAATCACCTCTGAATTTAGGTCAAATGTTTTTCCGTGAGGCTACAGCTGAGGGAAGGGCTATGCTAAAGGCATGAGCTGAATGTGCCCCTTGGCCTGTAGTGCTTGGTCATCTCGAAAAACTTGAATCTCTTTACCTAGAAAAATCATTTCAACTAAGTATGTGATAATGATGAGAAGGTTACCTCGGCTCAATCACAGGAGATGATTTACCAGGCTAGGAAATGGTCAGACAGAGGAAGGGAGTAAGAGGAGGAGAGATTACAGTGCTTTTGCTCCCATTGTCACTGTCCAACACAGCGGTACGTGCTTTCCTTCACATGGTGTGAGAGCATGCGGGCAGCTGTGGACTCTACCCCATTCAGTCTGGAGCTGCAGCCAGCCTTGTTCAGTATCGGGGAAAGACCTAACTTCACAATGGAGAGTACATCTTGGGAACCTGCTGCAATGTCCTGTCCTATACATCTGGTAACAATAAATGGGTTAATCCATAAAGCTTCTTGGGTTTAAGTAAAGACTTCAACTTGAATGTGATTAGAAATAACTTATTTTCAGGTCTACTTATTTCCGTACATCTACTTTACAGGATTTGCTCAGTAGAAACCTGAGCTAGAGTAGCTAATGCATCAGCTGGGGGCCAGATACAGAATAATTATGAGAAAGGTAACAATAGTGTGCAACCAAGACAAGGGACAGAACAGAGGAAGCGAGGGGGGGAGAGGAGAGAGAAAAGAGATTCACATCAGGAAGAGGAGGAAGAAAATAGTTGATCAGTTGGTTTGCTCTGCACTGACAAAATGTCATTGCACCGTTTTGATCTCTAGATGCTTAACAACTTCCCAGTGGAGATGAGAATATTTGTTTCACAAATTGAGATGATCAGTTTGATTTTCTTTTGATTTTCTAGGTTATCTTTCACAGATGCTAGCAGTGGTTCACAGACCATAGTTAGAATCATCAGACCAGACAGAAGTAAAGTAGAAGTCAAAATACAGAGAAGTATATACAGGCAAAACTGTTTAAGTGCTCAAGAGGCACATAGAGGAGTCAGCTAAAAATACCAGCTTGTACTTGGTAGTACTGTGAGAGGTGGATTCTCAGCCAGAAGGATGGTGACAACATAACAGTAACACAGTTATGTTAGCAGTGTCTGACTTTAGATTGTCACTGCATAATCATTGCCACATGTCTGCATACTTCATAACATAAAGTTATAGATAACCTGAACCTGCTTGCCAAGTCAGATAAATGGTGGTTAATTCTACCGAATGTAGGCAGAATGTTCTTTCCACAGAGCAATACCTCCCATGCAGAGTTGCTTGCTCTGCTTTCTTCTGCTAGACTCTAGACAGCTGCCCCTTTTGACACCTACTTCCAAAGTTCATCCTCCACAGACTTACTGTTAAGATGGGATTTTTGAGGTTGCTTTCTAACAATATCTTTGTGAACATACGTGACTTGAAGTTATTCAGAAGCTTCAGATGCTTCTGGACAGGCCAAAGATATATCTAAGAGCTAACTTGTCCATAATGTAAAATAAGCTGTTACCAATAACTCAAGATTGAAGAAGTGAATCACTTTTTCTGAACAGTAAGCATAGAAAGCTCCCCTGTGCTCAGAAATTAAATAGGAGACTTTTAATTATACAAGTCATGCTAATGACACTTACTCTAGGATGCTGTTGCTGATGATTGTTACTCTTATCCTTCTACGAGCTGGCAGCCAGGAGAACATTGCCTGAGAGAGATCTGACAGTCTGATCCCACATCCAATCTAAAAATTTGTCTTAAAATTTTTTTTTTAATATTCTCAGCTGATGTAAACTGGCATTCTTCAGTCCTCACTGATATTAATAGAGCCAGATCAATTTGCAGCTGCTTAGCACCTGGCCCAAAGATTTTTATTTTTTAATCAGAAAGAAAGCCCCATTTAGCCAGGGATCTCACTCTGGGACAGCAATACCTTCCGCAGATGTGTTTGCTCAGATTTCCATCAGGAGTCTCCATCCCGGATATTTTATTTGCATAACAATCATAATACAGTCACATGCCTCATATAGCGGGATGCAGCAAACAAGTGGGTGAGGAGAGCCAAGTTGGTTCTTTAAGCTGTATCATATCATATATTCATTTAAAGACACATTTTTTGCTTGCATTCAGTTTATTAGTTTAACAGTTTCTAGTCTAGCCTCATTCTGTTTTAATTTAAATCATCAAGGTGTTACGCATGGGAACAAGCAAAGGGCAGTCTGAAGGTTTTAGCAGCTCTGGGACCAAAAGGAATGTGACTGTAAAACACGCTGTTGTTCTTCTACTTGTCTATCACTTGCCTATTTTTATTTTAGAGGAGGAGAAAACCTCAACAGAAACAGATGAAAGATTGGGAGGTTTCAGATTTATTAGCACACTGAACAGAAAGAGGAGATCTATTAGGGTTTTTATTTTGGTTTTGTTGTCTTGTTTGGTTCCCTTTGATGAGCTGATGGTAAGTGAATGTAAAGAACACTATTGTTTAACACTGGCCTTGCTCTAAAATAGCTTTATGAGAATGACAAATTTATGGTATGAAACGAGGAATACAGAGGAGTGTTAAACCAAGAGGAGGAACTAATTGATACCCTGAAAATCTGTGAATGGACTTACGATCCTACACTACTGATAACTCTGTCAGCACTGAAGTTTGCATGTGGGAAGGCCTGCTGAAAATGTGCCTTCCTCTCCCCCAGCATAGCCCACCTCACTGAAAAGAAATCAGGGTTTTCATCTGATACACTACTTGAGGACAAGAATAAGCAGAAAATACTTATTCTCCTTAACCTGGCACTGCCTTTTGGTGACTGACCTAAATTCTGTGTACCTGCGGGGCTAACGAGTGAGAAGGAGGCATTCACTGACCAGGGAGAAAGGGATTAGGGAACAGGAAATTTGCTGAATATAAGAATTTATGGTGTGCTCTGCACTTTTGCATGTTTAAATGTGACATGCAAGCAGCAAAACCAGGATTTATGAATCTCAGCCTAAATAACTGTGGAAATCTTCAAGAGTCCTTACAGGAGAGTCTACACCTGAAATATTAATATTGTCATTTCTTTGGTGAAAACATACTAGTGATGATAAACATCAGTCAGTACACACTGCAATTTTAATAAGCTGGAACACCATGATGAGTAACGCTGCAGTAAGAGTTACATGATCTGTTTTCTTCCTGAAAATTTTGGGGCCACATTTTCAATTTATCTGCTTGCCTAACTTCGATAGTGTTGTGCTTTGCTGTACAGAGGCAAGCTACTGTACTGCAGATATCATGTTATGTAATGTAATTTTATGGAAATAGATGGGCAACAGCAAAATTCATTTACTTGTGAGTGTGCCTTCCTGGTCTCCTTCAGTAAAGTGTAGTAAACGTGCATGTGCATTGAACAGTGTGCACCATGAAGCCAAAAAGAATCCATAGAATAAATGTTTGTTTTCCTTACTGTTTTTCCAAAGATTTATTTTATGCAGGTAACCGATGAGTATATTTATCTTAATGACTGCACCTGCATAAAATTATTCTTTGTTATCATGTGCCATTTTGCATAATTACAGCAGTTGGTACATTTAGTCCAGACTGTGCAACAGAAAATGCAGCCTGTATTTGTTAAACAGCTGGGAGGGAGGGGCAGGAGAAAGAGACTTGTTAAGTAAAAATAATGGTAAGGATTTTTTTCTTTTCTTATCTCTTTAGCAAAAAATAAGAGCAGAATAACTAATTTCCTAGCAGTCCTAACAAAGATTTCCCTCATACATACAATATAAAACTCATCCCACTGAATAATTTGAAGAAGCATATATAACAAAATATATCTGATATGTATATACAGTTCTCTATAGTAACATTACAAACTCTCTCAAAGTATAAATGTATTTGGATCCAGTGTTAGTCCCAAGTAAAATGATTTGCATAGGCAGTAAGAAGACATAGATAAACAAGATATATATGTAAGCATCCCATTTCTTAAACAGGCAGCTAACACTATTTTCATGTGTTCCAAGGTATTTGTCAGGCTTATACCCCATCCATTTTTATAAGTGTAACAATATTTAAATGTAGGTATTGAGCTATCTCCTTCTCAGATGGACACATGCACAAGAAAACACTTTGGGATGTGCATGTAGGGCAGAACAATAGCAGGTTATCTAGTCCAGCCCTTGCTGAATTTTAAACATCTGCTTCAGCAACATACTACACGCTGTAAGACCAAGACAAGGTTCTTTTCTACCTTTCATGAAGCTGTAATCTATTAAGCCATTTGGCCATGAGAAGGTTTAGGTGCATACCTGCATTTTAATCCCTCTTACCTACAGGAATGGTCATTCCATGGATTTTGTCTGCCCAACCAGCATAATACCTCAGGGTTTTTANTTCTTTTCTACCTTTCATGAAGCTGTAATCTATTAAGCCATTTGGCCATGAGAAGGTTTAGGTGCATACCTGCATTTTAATCCCTCTTACCTACAGGAATGGTCATTCCATGGATTTTGTCTGCCCAACCAGCATAATACCTCAGGGTTTTTATGACTCCCTGAAGATCTACATAGAAAGCTTGCAAGAAAGGTTTGCCACTGTTCAGTGATTCCATAGTCTAGAGGACAAGAAAAAGTTAAGAGATATAAGCGTAGTAGCATTTTTAGACTATTGTACTTAAGTATTCACTGTCTTAACAGCTCTTCAATCTCGGCAGATTTTAATGAAGACCAACCAGTTACGCCTTGGCATAGTCTTAACCCACAAGGTTCAGAACAACTGTCTGATCCCCTTTGTTACTTCTTTTTGCAAATGTGAACAAAAAGCATTT
>VYZW01022607.1:46018-59232 GCA_013401315.1 Balaeniceps rex
TTTGCCATCAGTCCAGTTTCCTCACAGAACCACCACAGATGCTGGGACAAAAACTTGTCCCACTGATTAGGCAGGCTAAACATCACAAATGACTTGTCTGGAGTAGTACTTTGCCACCTCTTTAATCTTGCACTTTCTGCTGTCTCACTACCATGCAATAAAGAAGCTGTTACCGTTGTACTGGTACATGGCTCAGGTCAGCCAGATGAGCTCAGGGAGATGATGGAAGACAGTTCATATGTAAGGACTTTGTTTAAATGGTGTTAGGTTGTTGGTTCCTTTTTTGTTTGTTTTCTTTATAGCAAAGTTAGATGTGGCAAAACCAGGACAAAAAAATTATATGTTTTTCATGTGGAAATGAATGGAATGTAAAACAGGTCCTTTCTAGTCAAAGAATAATGTGATATGATTATAGATCAGCTGCTGATTTTTTAGGCTTGGTATAGTACAATGAGGATAGCTGCACCAGCCTGCCAACCAAATAGTTTAAAACTTGTCTGATGGCAAAAAAAGCATCAGCATCAAAATGCTGGGGGTTTAAGGAAAGAGGATCACCAAAGCTTTAATGTACCTGTAAGGAAGGAAGGAAACAAGTAGAGAGCTAGTCATAAATTGATGAGAAGAAACTGAGCTGGGGTATTCTAGCCAAAAAAGCAGCCAAGAGAAAATACAGTCAGCAAGCTCAAGATGAACAGTTGCGACACCAAAGGGTATAAAGTGTCCGTAAAAGAAAAGAACATGGTGAGGACACTGGTGTGCCTGTGCATTTTAAAGAAAGTAAAGAAATTGCACACTCATATTTGCACATGAAGGTGAAGATGCATCTCTAGAGTTTTCTGTTACCTGATATAAGCTTCCTCAACCTATTCTCCAAGCCAAATGGAAGCCATGTAGCTGTGTTCTTCTCAGCAGGGCTTATTAGCTCAGGCTCAGTGCCACACTAACTGCAGTGACATAGCTTCTGGTTCAGAGCTGACTTCTGTCCGGCTGACTCAGGACATGGGCAGAAGGAACCAGTGCCTGCCTGGAAGAGAGCCTGGCGATATAACAACTGTGCATAGAAACCAACAATTACATGTGCTTTTGCTTTTATGGATGTGTTTCCGTTGTGTTTCCTCATCTTCCCTGTGCCTCTAGCCTCAGCCACTTTGCTGTGTGCCCTTCCATCCATTTCAGAGTCCATGCTTTCTTTACTTCCCCCCCCTTTTTGTTTTGGTTTTCAGAGGTAGCTGAATGCAGGCCCTACCGCACCATTACCCATCTATCACTTTCTTTGCACACTGTATTTATCTTGAACATGTTCATGGCCGTGGACTGTAAGCTCCTCAGACTGTGGGTGGTGTCTTGCTGCTCAGTGATTACTCTGCTTTGCAAACCAAAGCACTGGCCCCATTAGGACATTTTGGAGCTAACCCTGCCAAAATAAGATAATGAAAGAATCGCCAGTATGATCTCTAGTGACTAACACCATAAGCCAAAATCCTCCAGTGTATCATTGTCACTTTTTTAGACTGTAAGTGAAACAAAGAAACTCTGAGATCTGTGACCTGTGTGGAAGAAGGATTTTACTGCTGTCCTTTCCATTGAGTTCGGTGGAGTTAACTTCATGCCCAGAGTGTGTGTGGGGGGGGATGCTGAGGAGGGAGGGGAAGGGAGAAAAGCTTGCAGCTTCAGGAACAGATGGCCAAATGAGATGTAAGGATGTTTGTTTAAGGTTACAGTATGTACATAAACACGTAGGTTGCTCGTGTGATCTGTCTTGAAAGAATAAAACGGTTAGGTTGAGTACAAGAAGCTGAGAAGTGGAGGCAACTGCAGTTCAGTACTCTTCCCTTATAGGAGTGGTCTGTTCTTTTTTAAAAAGATTGAAAAATGTTGACTACGTTCTGCTGGGATGAACACCTATCATCAGGTTTGCTAGTACACAGGACATGTATTTGTCCTTAAAATACATTTCACCATAGGAATAAGAAATAGCGCCTTGGAATTACAAAAGAGTGTTGCAATTCAAGTTGACTGGAAGTATAAGGTGTATTATTTTATTGAATGCTCCATTTATCCCATAGATTTAGAAAAAGAACAGTAATAGCAAATATTTCAGATAGGACATGGGAAGGATCTATTTGGCATAAAGTTATAGTTGAAGGCAAGAGAAATTGCTACTGTTAATGGTTAATGTTCATTTCTTCCTGTTCCACTTTCTATAAACAAGGTATTGCCTATACAAGCTCATTACTGTAAACTGAGCACATTTAAATTGGCAGTAAAATCAGAGTATTTACTCTAGTGCACAAATAAAGTACCTAGCCCCATGTTTTGGAACTGTTTCAAGTCTTGAAATGCAGCAGCTGGCGGCTTTACAAGCAAAACCTTACACTTAAATAATTCACTTTTGAAAGTTTTAGGTGTTCTGTGTCAGGTAGTACCATTCAGCAGATATTCCTACCACCAAGACGCAGATTCTTTTGCAATAAATTTGCATTCACAGGGGCTTTTATAACTCTTCCAGCACTACTGACTCCAATGGCTGTTGATTAAATGTATATATCCTGTACATTTAATCTGACTTTCATTATGGCCACTTCGTAAAAATGCCATGAAGTGGACAAGCGATGACACATTGCAAGAACAAGGAATCCCTGCAAAGCCTCAAACTGGGTTTTTTTCTGCCTTATTTATAGTGACCATGGTAAAGGCTAACTCTAAATCAGGGAGAATATTTGACAGCAAATGTTCCTATCTATGGATTATATATAACCCATCCTAAACACCAGATGAAAAAGGGGTAACCCTAGAAAAAAGAAGGGCTTGCTTCCATGTAAATCATGCTACAAATTGGACAACACCCAGTGAGTTCATTGTTCAACCTCAATTGTGAAGGCTATTCACATTTACTATTCCCCTGGAATCAATGTTAATTAAGGCTGACTGGGGCTATAAATCAGCCTTTGGTTTTTACAACTTAATTCAGCATTAAGCATATATATGTAAATAAAAGGTAACTGATTAACCACTTGAGTTTTCCAGGAGTTACTGAGGTAATTTGTTTTTGTTTGAGTCCTAGTGTTACCTTTTGTGATTTGCAGTAAGGAAAAGAAAAAGTATATAGTATGTCATGTATTTGCTATGTGGTATTGTGAGTAGTTAAATAATCTGGCCTGTTGGGTGCTAGCAAGAAAACTGTGCCAAAATGGAAAGGGAAGAAGGGAACACTTGAAAAATTTTGGAATACATGAACATTGAGTTTGCCACCTATTCTCAGTAGAGCCAATAATGGCCGTAATGTCAGAGCAGGAAGAGAAAAGGCAAACCTTCCTGTTTGCCAGGAACAAACCCAACTAGGGTTTGGCCAAGAACAAACCCAACTGGCAAAACAGACAGTGCCTCTTGTAAGTGAGGAATCTGGCTAGTTGGTGTACAATGGTCTAAGGAGGAAACTAAATACTATTTGTTAAGCAGCAATGCCGCCTAAGGCAACACACAGAACAGGGCAGCTGAGGTAGCGCGTGGGTGAGGTGTGTATGTGTGTGGGATGGGGAAGTTTCAAACAGGCTTTACAGTGTAATAAGTGTGGTTGGAAGCTCCCAGTTGCCCCTGTGAACGTGCCCTTGGAGTGTCTTCATTCTCATGAGATCTCATCATAAAGGCCGCTTGATAATTTCTGCTCCTTTCCAAATGGAAGATGGAGAGGGCATGGCATTTTCCTAAAAGAACAGGCACGTCCCTCCTGGTCCTGACAATAACCCCTTCCTCACAAACACATGTTCTCATAGACCTTCTGATAGAACTTTGCAAGATGATGGTCCCACCACATATTTGCTAGGTTCAATTTCTGCCCGTAGTTAATTACATACAGCCACTGTTGACAGAGTTCCATAGGACTAATCAAGGAAGTAGTCTGACCCATCCTGCAGGGCATGTGACTGTTCAGAGCCTTTGAGATACCGTATCATACAAAAAAGTGTACAAAGGAAAAGTAAAATTCAAAGTTATCATGTAAAAATTCAAGTCACTTTGAGACTCTGCTGACAAGTAGTTGGAAGGAAATTATATATTGCATTTTGCGTTAAGACCTGCATTTCAAAAGCATTATGCACTGAGTTCAATAGCATTTTTGGATGCTCATCAGTGTTGAAATCAAGCCAGAAGTAAATGTTTTTAGCATAAAGCAAAGGAAATTAAGCTTTGCAAATAAACAACTACAATATCTTGCTTAAGTAGCCATCTGTCCCAGTTGGCTTAATAATAATTAGCAACTTAATGCTCATTTCAAACCATGCAGGTAATTGGAGTGATAAGTATTCAAAGAGAAAGGGATGTGTACAAAACCAGGCTGAACAATCTAATCTGCAATGCAGTAGTAGCAAAATTTAGAGCGGGGAGAAAATGGATAGGATTTTGTGTTTTCATCACTATTTACCACTGAAGAAGTACAAAACAACTATCTTTGTGGGTGTGTGTATAAATATAATTAAGTAAAATACAGCACAGAACTAATATCTCCTTTGCAGCTCTTAGTTGAATGAGATTTGGTTTCATGGCACTACAGATTCCCTCTGATGTTCACCCAGGGGCTAGCTGTGGATTTGGAAAATGGAACTGATTTTTAAATTCACTGGGGATTCCTGCATGCTCACTGCCTCTCTTTTTTGTATTGTCTTCTCTGAAAACATATAGAAAAAAAGCAATTTGGGCTCCTTTAATTCATAAGAGTAATCAACACAGGTGGCAACAATGTAACTTTTCATTTCCTTTCTTGAAAATGTTCTCAAATGATGTGCGAGTGAAATGACATTCTTAATTCGATATTGCTTAGTGATGATGTCATCAGACTTTTTCTTCAGGCTCCCCAGCTGTATAAGTAAGAACTTCAGCCAGTGGACAGACAGTGGCCTAGCATTCAGCTCTTTGGAGGTGGAATTATTTTCCCATGGATTTAATAAACAACGTTTTTGTGCTGTTGCAGCTCCAGAAATGTTTTTTTGGTACAGGAAGAGGATTTTAACATCCAAATAATAATGGCTTCCCACAGGAGATATGGTTCTGGATGAATGGAGGAAGGAATGGGAATTTCCTAACTCAATTGATTTAGTAGCTGGTTATAGTTTCTTTCCATCAAAGATCTTTTTTTCATATGTGACTTTCTCCTTAGAGAGCCTTTGACGTTAAATCTGCAAGGATGGGGGAGGGGGCATCAGATGCCAAACTACTTTATAAAAGATTCACAGCTGTTTGGCCCTCAGCATCTTCTCATAGCTGGAGGCATTAAGAAATACATAATGGCACTTTTTTTTGGGGGGGGGGNAACAATTTTAGAGGCATGCAAAAAATCCAGCAGCAGCATTTCCCTTGGTAAATACTGCATAACATCACAGATACCGGGCACCTGTGCCTCAGTCTGGTCAGGAAATTTCATATCCTTTCCCATCTCGGCAACTTCATTTCCTCTCCTTTGGAAACATTTCAAGAGCCTTAACGATTAGTACAATTGTAAGGGACTGAAGTAGAAGGGATTGCCAATCAGAGGTGCAGCTTGTTTATTTTCTCAAGCTTTGTTTTTCTTCACTTTTATGGCTGTCTTGATACAACAAATCTCTCACATTCTAGCCAGAGCGTGTGTTGCAGGGCACTCCTGGGAGTGACTGGAAACCAACAGCTGGCTACAGAATCAGCGAAAACCTGGGTTATAAGTAAGCACTAGGAAAGCAAAAGCCAACCCCAGCAGACCGATTGCTGACTGGCCAGTGATGGATCAGCAGTACCATTTTATTTTATTTTTAAGAAAGGGATTGTTCAGGTGAACAGCAAGAGTCGGTGCTCCTTGCTGGCAGTTCACAAATCATGAGTAATGGACCACAGACTTTGAGGCCAACCTCCCCAAACATTCTCAGTGCAGAATCCTGCTTCTCAAGGCAATCTGCAAATGAGCCTTTCATTGGGCAGTGCCAATGACCACATTGCTTTCAAACGATACACCTCCATAAATCAAGGCAGGCTGGCTGGCTTGAGCATACAAGCAGAACTGGTTATCATGTTGTTCATTATAGTTACCACAGAGCAATATTAGTCCTGCAGAAGTTACCCAGATTTTGGTTCTTGTAACGAGACGCCTTTTAACTGTGGAGGAACTGTAATTGTTTTAAGAAGAGTAACAGTGAACTATACATGAGTAATACTGAACTCTGCACTCAATTTAATTCTGGCAAGCAAGCTCCTGTGGACATAGCTGTTTTTCAGCCACTAGAGGTCCAATCCCACCCACAGTAAACTACAAGTTAAAATCCAACTGGTTTCAGTGGGAGCTGGATCAGGCCCCAGTTGATGAAAAGGAAGCAATGGCAACAACCTCCAGGGGGACGTTTGTACTGGGAGACAAAGCTGTTTCACTGGAAACGTGACACCTGCGCTAGAGCCTGTGCGGTCTGCAAGGGCCAAACAAAACCAGAACATGTTGATTTTTATTTTTCTTCTTTGGCTGCTGGGTTGTCCTGGCTCCTTCCCTCTCCTTACCTCACAACACCACCACCCCCCCCCAAAAAAAAAAAAAAAATTGAAAACGAAGAAGAGCTCTTTTCTAAAGTTGTGTGTTTTGGGGTGTTCTGTTTTTTTAAAAAACTCATTTGGACCTCAGAGCCAGAGGGATAATGTCATGGCTTTTAGACATGGTCTACCATAAATGGGGGCTTCCTTCATAAACCCAAGCTTGAAATTTCACTCAAGAAATCTAGAGTCCAAACTTCAGAGTGTACTGAAAGGGTTGGAGAATTCTAAACATTTGCAAACATACTGCAGCAGGAGGATAAAAAAGTGAAATTGTAAAGAAAATGCGCAAGAAGTGAATGAGGCTGCTCTGGTTTCACTGTCAGCGCAGCAGTACGTCAAAGTCTAGTAGAATTATGTTTACACAAACTGAGTCCTGTGCCAAGGGTACATGTCTGGATGAGAAAACAAGAGTGTTCAGCTTCTCTGGATGTAACTTCCAAATAGCAAGGCCTGAGCCAAGCCTACTGAAATCAAAAACAGTCCTTGACAACAGTGGACTTTGGACCAGAAGCCAAGTATTTAAAATAGGTGAATACATCAAGGTCTCAGTGACATTTCAGCGCATGTAAATGAAGTCAGACTTCAGTATGGCAAACATAAGCTGGAGGAGGATTCATATGATCTAGCACCTAATGGTGGCACCTAATGCAGAAGCTCAGTCTCTTTCCAGTCCCCATGGGGTGGGAGGAGAGGGAGCAGCACTCCCTCAGGGCAGTACCTGCGGCCTCAGGTGTGCTCAGTCACCCCCGCAGTAAGGACCTTTCTCTCCAGTGGCTGCTGCATGGGCCCACTCACCTAGACATCTTGTTTAGGTGCTTAAAGGTAGATAGGGTGAGCCCCCCGCTGAGCCAGCTCACAGCTAGTATTGGTTTGGGGAATGGTACGCTAGGAAATGCGTGTGACTTGAAGGAGAAACTGGGGGAGTTCAGGGTCTCTGGGCAGCAAATGGAATCGGAGAAAGGGCTTGAAGCCTCCTGTCAGTCTGCTGTGAAAGTGGAATGTAACATGATTTTTTTCTCCCCTATGTCCCAAATCCCTCACACCAAATGTTTGACCTGCCTGTCTTCCTGTCTTAATTAGTCTTCTGTCTTTCTGGGAGCTGGGTCTGTTCTTTTGCAAATGGCAGCACATCAGACAGGGAAAACCTGTCATGTTTATTTTCTAAGCTGTAGGGGGCACCCATTTGAAAAAACTCCCAGCTTATCTAAACGTTTTTGTTTGTATGATTTTGAATTAGGAAGTGTGAGTAATTAGTTAAGAAGATTAAATAAGTCTTAACAACATGCAGTAGCATGCTCACTTTCCTCCTCCCCCCCAAGTATTTCCTGCACAAAACCCAGGCTTGCCAAACTGTGATGATACCCTTTTCTATTTTAGTTTCTCACTGTGCCACATGCTGATATAGCATCCGTTATTTCAATTCAGTCTCATTAAAGGGATTATTTTGCGCCTGGTTGTTCAAGAAAATTAATCTAAAGAGAAGAAACTTCAGATTGTATTGTCTGTTGAACTATACCCACCACAAACATTTCACTCCTTTTGGCTGCCTTATTAAACCTGTGGGAAGAAACTTTACTTACAGCACATAAAGGCTTCTTCAAAGTAATTTCTACTTTTTTTCAGTTAATGAAGAATTTACCTGCTGTTAGTAGCACAATACAGGAGCAATAACACTTTCCCATAGCTCAGGTAATATTTCATGTATTCCTAAGAAACTAAGCGCCTAAGCTTTACTTATCGTTTCACTTGTGGAGCTCTCTAATTGCTGGAGAAGAACGTTTACTGTCTTGCTTAGTACTGCATCAGAAAACATTGTTTCTGAAGCCAGGATGACTAAAAAATTAAAATTAAGTATGCTTTACATTACCACTAATAACAAAGAAAAGCCATCACTGAATGATTTGGGTAAGGATGGCCGTGTTTTTTATGGAGTATGATCCTGGATGTCACTTACTGCAACTTGAAATAATGAAAGATTTCTAAAAATCCATTAAATCAGGAGTGGAGAGGAGGGAGTATTTGTTTACAGAATCAATTATTGGGCTGTCACTGGGCTTTAATGAAGTTGTGGCTATTAAGAACTTAATCCTGGAAACTCTTCCACAAGCACTCATTTGAAGCGGTGGGCATGAGGAGGGGTTTGTACAAACAAGGCTAGTATTAGTCTGTATAGTTTTCCTGCGTTCTGCATTGTTTGTGCATTGCAAGTCTTGTGTGCTCATTATGTGTGACATAAAACAGCGTGGGCTATTTATTTGTACATGGAAACATGTTCTGCCATTTAAAAGAATCTAGCAGATCATCACTTGTAGGTAACTGCCATTTTAAATGTTCATCACCAAAGAACAATTTCTTACTTAGAAATTAGCTATGCTGCATAAATAAATACTCCTACTAGGATTTCAGACACTATAGGCAACACAGAAAAATACAACGGACAAATTTATTTTGACTTAAAAGCTCTGTCTGAGAAAATTACCTTATAACTACACATGAGAAATTGCTGGAATGTCAACTTCATTTGCAGTGGCCCCTTATGGCCTGATCACCCCTCCCTGGCACGATAAATCACTGGCAAGATCCTTACCTTAACACGTTTGATCTGAGCTCAGCAAGACTTGGTTTTGATGTGAAGAACTCCAGATCTGTTAGGTCAGAGACAAATAGCAGAGCCACTGACCTGCAAAGTGCTAACTCTGTATTAGACCCGAGTGAGCAGCCATAAGCTCCTGGAAAGTTTGCCTTGACTTCTACTTTGCATCCTGAATATTTTCAAATATTACTGTTAGCATGTTTTGCTAAGTGGTGCCAGTGACGTTTCCTTTCATGTCATTCTGCACGTATAGAATCCACAAAAAGTCAAACAAACAAATAAGCATGCAGTATGAGAAGCATTATCTTGGATAAACCGTTAGAATTATCTGCACTTTAGGGCAACATGAAATAATATTCAGTATTTATCAGTTTCTTTATTTCATTTACATAAATGGCTTGCACTGGCCCTTTTCTACCTAGACCGTGCTTACTAATACCGTAATGAGATTCACCAGTACACTCGCTAAGGTGATTGAAAGTGCCTGTATGTACATGTCTGTACATACAGAAATCCAAACTACTCCTGAAAAAAAAAAAAATCCAGCTTGTGACATTTGCATTCAAAGTCTGAACTTTGACAAAGACCAGTTTTGTGGCCACTCAGTTTTGCGGCCCTGGTTTGCAACTATTCCTTATTGTCCTGGTTAAACAGTCACTTATCTCTACAATAGTAAGCAGGAGTGTTAGTCTACCAGAAAATTGGATGTTCTTAATGGGCTTTGGGGGACAATATCTTTGCATCATCAGCATTAAGTTAAATCACATTAAGTACCCACTTATAATATAGGGATTACCACTTACGACATCTTTGGTGAAAGCCTTTAAAACAAATTGTTGTGTTTGTTAGAAGAAGCTGTGAGATAACAATTCCCAGAAGCCTGATTTATAAACCCTTTTTGCTCTTCAAGAAGACGCAAAGGAACCCAACACCTCTCATTCAGTGCTGCAATGAAAATTCAGGAATGGCTGGAAATTCTTTTCAATAGAAAGTCCTGGGAAATACTGATTTATTCACTTTTTTGTGGAGAGAAGAAACCTTCAGCTAGATTCCCTTTCCTCAGAGTTCAGTTCTGATTTCTCCTCCGGTTCTTTCTGTTGATAAGCCATTGACTTTACATATACAAAACTGGAACAGATCATTCTACTTTTTATTATTCATAAGGCTGATTGGGGAGAACTGGGCTTAAGCTGTCGAAGTATCCTGCTGTGCTTGGATACCTGACAAATTTACACCCCAAAGTACACTGTGGTGCTAAGACTAAAATTGGATGTGAAGCGTTCTTGCAAGAGCTGATTACAGTCCCAAGCAAATAAAACACTTCAGGGTATAGCAAAATAATGTCAATATTTAATAGAGTTTAACATTTTTGTATGTGACTGGCAAGCTATTCTGTATAGAGATGTAGGCCTGCATGAAAAACGAGCCTTTCTATTTACATTTAAATAGAAGCAGACTAATAACTTTGAGTGTGTAAATTAAAAACATGACCCTCACCTTTTGCCGAACATGCAACATTAAAAAAATGGACTGAGGCAAAACCAAAACCTAACTATACAGAGATTTCCTTAAATGAGCGAAGTAGGTTATACGTCTTGTCAATAAAAAGCGTTCCTTAAAAACAAATGTTCATATACACAATCCTGAGAAATTTTTTTTCCTCATTTCCTTTAAAATTCATGTTTCTCTTCCCCTTTCTAACCAAATTCCCTTTTTCTCTGCTGGAACCCCTTGTCACGATACCAGAATGTGGGCAAACCTCATTAGTCTCCCTGCTGTTTACAAGACAGGATTTATGCTCAGTGTAGTGAACACAATGATACATGATCACTAAATGGCTAAAATCACTATCAGGACCTTAATCTGAGAAATTTTTCACCCAGACATTGCAAATACTATTGGCATGTAAAGGTATGAAAAACAGTATTAATTACAGCTAACATACGTCGCCCAATGCCCAGCTTTCCGCAAGGAGTATACCAATAACTAGCTGTTTGTGAAGGTTAATTTCATGCAACCTTCGGCAGTTATCTGGTATAAGGTATGTCACCAATTCAATCCATTAAGTAATAACTAAATTCTCATGGGACCTAGCTGAAGTCAAATGTTGTTATTCCAGGTTCACTGCTTTTAGTCTCCCTGAAGACCATTTAGGCAAACAGCTGGAAGAGCTGACTACAAAGGTTCCCAGTCACAGGGAACCACTCTAGGAAAGCAGGTAAAGGCTTCTAACCAGGAAATAAGTTATCAAGGATTTGCCCTGTTGCTCCCTCAAAGAGAAAAAATGAACTGAGACAGCAAGAGCATGAACACATTTGTGTTTCAGCTAGAATCTAAACATTAAAAGCAATTGTCTTGGCTGATGGGAGGAAGAGCTGTGCTGCACCCGTCACTGGGCTTGCTCTGCACTCGACTCCTGGTTGTCATCTAAATAGCAGGGCCCTCCTCCTCTCTCCATGTTGGGGCGCCTTACTAAAACAAAACCTTTGAAAAGTGAATAGAAACAATATCAGAGACAACAACCTGGACTCCCAGTACTGTCACTGCATTGCACCAATGGAAATACTCCTCCTCCTAACACAGAAGTACAGAGGGGAGCAACACTGCAAGCTCCATCTTCATTTGAACTCATTATGCAGCTCTTCCTTCCAGCAAGGAGCACACTGCCTTCCAGACAATGCTCAAAGGAATAACAACAGAGACAACTCCTGATAAAGTGACACAGAAGAGAGCAAAGAGCACAAAGAAAGGGGTCTTTTCATCTATACTGTGTACACATGTATAGGTGAGTGCACAGAAAAGTGTGCAATCAATACTGTATAGAATTGTAGACATGCATTCACATGTAAACGCTGGTTCTCAAATTCATCTGTATTTCCATTTCCCAGAATAGTATGTACAGAAAAAGAGGTTTTATCTTCTAGTAGTCTGGCTGGTTTAGCAAGAGATCCTGCCTCTGACACTGACCTACTGTCTGAGTTAGTCATGGTTACACTCCCACAAATTTAAACTCCCCCATCTGTGAAGGAGCCTTGTCACCAGTTTTACAGTGAGACTGAATCTATTAATGCTTTCTAAAAGCTTTGATGGAAGGAACAGAATATTAACACTTGCAGTTGAGTGATGCTAGCTAAAAATGTCTTTAGTAATGTAACAAATGGCTTTTAAAATCACTATCAAAGGGCTGGACGACCAAAACTAGGTCATCAGCAGCACAGCCAATCCATTTAGTGTTAGTCTTATATCATAATTTCAGATGGACAAGTGAAAAAGCAGAGCTTCATTCTCACCTCTCAGGAAAACAGCATCCCATAGACATCACAAAAGACAGAAGAGGCCGTTAAGTAGTTGTGCTAAAGAAAGTGTGATAAGGACAAAAAGAGGAAGACCAACAAAAAACCATCAAGCACTGATGGAAAAGGGGCTTAGCAAGATGTCCTGAAAAACAGATGCGCATGTTTCTCAAGGTCCATGTAGGCCATTCCGGTTACAGGACTGCTGCAACCATACATCACAACTGAAGAAATCGGAGAGAATAAAATAAACCCTTGATTTGAAAAGGCAGGTGGTAATTTCTTGGTAGTTTCAAACTACTCAAGAATAAACTTAAACTATTTCTGTTACAGCTGAAAAAAACCACATAAGCGAATGTAAAATGCATATGTTATGGTATACTGGTAAGTTTTGAAAATACCCAGTGGAATCAAGACAGTACTTTTATGCCTGGATGCAAAGAACATTTAAAATAAACTCCAGATATGTTTCAAACAACAAAATTAAGTGGTTCTTTTAAAAAAAAAAAATCTATGTATCCAACTAGCAGTTAAATAAATGCCTTCTCAAATCAATTTGACAGTGCAAAGAAGTATTAAAGCCAGTTTAAAACTAATTTCTATTTTAAGGACTTTCGACACTAGCAGAGTGGTAAATGAGAGTGAGGTGCAATGACATGGGAAGTGCTTTAGTGGTTGAGCTGAAAAGACTTCACAGGGTTTTTCAACTAACTACATCACAATTTTCATCTAGGTGATCGTACAGTTAGGAAATAAAAGTGCAAGTGCCTATAAACCAGCATAAG
>VYZW01022609.1:9881-27014 GCA_013401315.1 Balaeniceps rex
AGTAATTTCATTTTTCAGAATACCAGGTTCTTTTCTGCACTGTGGCATGTCCTCAAGAGGAGCATCATGCTGCCTAGCAGGTGTAGAGTATTAAAAGTTGTTTGGGAGATGATTCAGATTTGTTTCTCCACCAACTCGGAAGGGACTAGAATCCAGTTCCTTCAATCCCTATGTGAGGTCTTTAAGTTCTTATCTCTTTGGTAGTATCCTAGACAACAAAGCTCAAAGACTTCAAGAGGTCATTTTGTCTGTATCCCAATCCTAGGCAAAATTTATTGTGCTTAGAAAAACATTTTTTAAGAATCATAGAATGGTTTGGGTTGGAAGGGACCTTTAAAGACCATCTAGTCCGCTCCACCCCTGCAATGAGCAGAAACATCTTCAACTAGGTCAGGTTGCTCAGAGCCCGCCCAGCCTGACATAGGTCTCAAAAATCTCTCTTAAAATTTACAGAAGTAATTTCAACTTAGGGAAATTCTCCTGATAATTCATGTTACATCCAGTTTTGTCAAGAATTGTCAGTGAGCTAGAGATTTTAATCCTATACCTTCTTGACAAGACTTCTCATCTATATCCATCTCTTTCTGAAGTCAGTAGCATATAGTTTTATTACAACATATTTTGGAACAATCATGCTGTAAAAGCTTGGAAACTAATTTCATTTGTGAAATAGAGAATCAGATAAATAATAGTAATACATTGGGCAAATAACATTTGATGGTGAAGATTTGTGCTGGGGGGGAAAAGGAAAGAAAAAAAGGGAAGAAAAAAAGGACAACGAGGTTGGATTTGAGGAAAGATACGTGTGGTTTTGGTCTTTTTTGTTCGTTTACGTAATAATTGGAATGGTTCCTGCTAATACATTATCAAGCCTATGCTGGTATTTTAAGTGAAATTTTTATGGCAATGTGTGAATAATGAGAAATAAATTCAGCTTACATAATGAATTTGGGAGATCCGATTTGTATGAATTATTTTCTGAAAAGAAAGAATAAGCCAAAAATTCCATCAATGTTAATGTACATGTATACAATTACTTTGTCTTTGTGGTATTTTTATATTAAGGTGATTATATCATATATTTAAAAAGACATCTTTTTGGAGGAGATAAGGAAAATAAGTGTATAATCATTTATGTTTTAAGGTAATGTTAATTTTTTAATGAGCAAGTGGTCTTTGATAATTTGGTGCATATATTTAGACAAAAGCAGTCACAAAAATAATTAAATTTTGGGTTGGTTCTTTACTGCTCAATATTGAGACATATTGACATATCTTCTTTAAGATTTGATAGTGTTAAAATCCAATTCAGAATATTAACCTGGCCAGGCTGATTGAAGTGTGTTGCATGGTATTTTAAGTATGATTTTCATGACCTCAGACCATGAGTACAATTAACATTAGCATCTTTATTCTGTTTCTATATATTAAAAAAAAATCTTGTTCTAGAAGGCTAACATGCTGACAAATTCAACTGAAGAATACAAGCAGTAAATACAAAACCCCTGTATTTTTTGTCTCTATGTTCTATGGTATGTTCTTTTTTTGTGAATTGACTATGCTTGATAGCAAATATGTTTTCTGAATTTGTTAATGTTTTCTCTAAATATTAAGAGTTAACAATGAGTGTATTTCTGTTTACTTTGACAGTAAAAAAAGAGGAGGAGGATTTTGAAGAAAAGAAATCCATTAAGAAACGAATCAAAGAATTAAAAGTTTTGGACCCAAAGATCGCACAGAATCTGTGTAAGTAGGTTCTGTTTTTATGACAGAGCAATGTTGTATAAATTCCATAAAAATTACTTTTTTTTGTCCAACTGCCTCGTAACCACTTTTTGTTTAAAGCATGTGAGAATGTGTAACTGGTGTTAAGCCCAAACATGTGAGTTGATACAACTGAAGCACGTTTAAAAAGACCCAGAAAACAGTTAAAGGTTATCCCTTTTTTAAGACTGAAATAATTCTCTCCTGTATATATTGAAGTACAATCACAGCTATAAATCTAATTATCTATCTATATTTTCAACATATTCATCAAGGGATACTGCCTGCCCCTCCCACCTGCCCCCCAGCAAAAAAGACAGTAATGTCTGCAAGATGTCTGTCATCTCTCATGTACTTTATAGAAAGAAGGCAATACTCAGTATTATACAATAATGTGCAAATGAAGATGATAAAGTTTTGGCAGAGAGGAGTTCTATAAAGAATAGGTTCCTAAATGCTGGCAGAGATAAAATAGGAAATGCATTATGGTGAACAAATACAGTTTTTATAACAGCATTTTGTTTTTTAACAGTTTATATGGTTTTGGTTTCTCTTGGTGACTTTTTTATGAGAAAGCTCTGACAAGACTAGTAAAGAAAAAAGTGCAATTGTCACCTCAGCACAAAATACTACAATGACAATGTTTACCCTGCAGAGTA
The DNA here is from genome assembly GCA_013401315.1 of Balaeniceps rex. NCBI lineage: Eukaryota > Metazoa > Chordata > Aves > Pelecaniformes > Balaenicipitidae > Balaeniceps > Balaeniceps rex. The sequence goes on from VYZW01022609.1 coordinate 12,305, forward strand.
GATTTGTCACTGGCTGCTTATGGAGGTCTTCTGTGATACTGGATGTTGTGCAGAACAAATGGATGGAGAAGTCTGAGATTGTAGGAGAACAGTAACTAAAAATACATTTAAAATTTTTATCTCTTACCTATATTACTTTGCATAGTGTTTGTTAACCTGTAGATGCTATAGCCTGTTTAACTGGTGTTTTGTTAAGTAGAAGAAAGATTGCTGTTGTCTTGCTTTCTTCATTATGCGTTGAATCTTTTTTTAGCAATTTTCCTTGGCTCTTTTCGAGTGCCTTATGAGGAAATCAAAATGATGATATTGGAGGTAGACGAAACACAGCTGTCAGAGTCCATGATTCAGGTAAGGAAAATAACACTTTAAATCCCAATATTTCAGGGTAAGCTTCTCATTAAATAGAAACCTGTAGCTAAAAAACCTCTTAACATAAACTTTTGGGTAATAAATCCCTGCAAGAATCTTTTTTTTTTTTTTGCTGTGAACTGTAGTTTTTTTTAATATTTGTAAAGCTAATTTTTTTAATGAAAGCAGCTGAATTTATGTTCTCTATTTTCTGCATTCGTATCATCGACACCTAAACTGAGATTTTGCTTTGGTATATATTCAAACAGCATATGATATTCTGTTTCTTCCCTAGTTACTAATTTTTCTTCAATTTGTTTCTACCTCTGTCTCATCTGCACAAATCTGTTGTGCTGGTCAAAAACTAGATGGAAACAGGTTTAGGGGTGTTTTGTTTTGGGTTTTTTTTGGGTTTTGGGGGGGTTTTTTGGTTGTTATTTGTGGGGTCCCCCCCCTTACCTGTTAGAGCTGATACAATCTGGGATCTTGCCTTAGGGCATCCACAGTGACCACTTTTCTTCTCTAGAGTTTATTTGGATAGTGTTTTCCTTTCCGTATTATTTTATTCAAAGCACAAAATCAGTATGATTCAGTGTGGAGACAAAAGAAACTGGAAGTTCCTTGTGTTCTTCTATGCACAGTGTTATTTAAAGGTTTAGTCGAAGAATTTCATAAAATAATTTAAATACAAATACTTCATTATAGAACCAATGGAAATAAATGATTGGAAGGGATGTCTGGAGGTCATTTGATCCAAGCCCCTCCTGAAAGCCAGGTCAACTAGAGCAGGTTGCACAGAGTTTTTTCCCATTAAATTTTAATATCTCCAAGGCTGGAGACTCCATAACCTTTCCAGACACCTTTTCCAGTGTTGAACTACCCTCATGGTGAACAACTTTTTCTTGCTTATCTAACTAGATTTTTCATTGTTGCAACTTGTGACCTTAGCTTTCTGCTGCACACCTCCAAGAGGAACCTAATTGCATCTTCTGTGTACCCTCCAGTTGGGTACCTGAAGACCACATTAAATTCCCCTGAGGCTTGTTTTCTTACAGTTCAACAAACTCACTTCTCTCAACCTCTCCTTGCCTGTCGTGTGCTGTGTTCCCCAGTCCTCTTGATGGGCATCCATTAGATTTGCAAATATATGTCTTTAGACCACAATTGTCTGTCTTTTGGGCAGGACTCCTACATACTGTGATAAACTTCAAATATTTGTTGTTATGGCTCATAAATGTCAAATAATAATAATTTATTATCAATCTACGAGAAATGTGGCATAAGTTTCGCTTACAGAGGATTTAGATAGATGATCTCTACAGCATACCTGAAAGTGTGTTAGAGACATGGGTACCGGTCCCTACTGAAACATCCAAGAAAGATAAATTTAGATTTTCAGAAACGTATGTTTTTTGCAGGAGTGTTGATTAATGAAGAAATAATACAGGTAATACAGAGAGTCATAAAATGAGTTGCAACATTAAGGCTCTTTGAGATTCAAATGTGTGACTTCTACTGCAACACGTAGCAACTTGTATTCAAGGGTCAAAACAAGGCAAATTTATATTTGTGTGCTTTGCTTGCAAAATAAATTTCCACCATATTGGAATGTCAAAATAAGGTCCTGCTGAGGAGGCTGTACAATGTTCAGCATGCTCCTTTTCTTCCTTCATGCAGTTTGGCCCTCATATCCTGTCACTTGGATTTCAAAGATATTTAGACTCTGAGCTGTTTGGACTTCACTTTCCTTTAAAACGAGCTTGTCTATTGATTTGAAGAATGAGATGCTTCTCTTAAGAAATATTTGAAGGAACAAACGTGAGCCGTCATCTCCAGTGACAGTATATATAATAATTGTATAATTCTCTTTCTTTCGTTCAAAGATGCAGTTAATATTGTCACTGAAACTATTACTTTAAGGTTATTAGGGTGAACAGAGCAGTTTACACCTCCAAGCTGTTTGTTGATTCTAGTTTGCACTTACATCACTTTCCTTTTTCAGGGTTTTCTTCATGCTCAAAAGATGCATGAGGTGTATCTTTATTTTAATTTATTTGGAATAATAGTTGAAATTATCTAAAATAACATGAAAAGCTGAGAGATGGAATATGCTACGCTGTAACATTCAGCTTGAACTCTGTCTCAGATAGTCCATGCTTGCTCTGAGACTCTCTCTCATGCTATTTGACCTTAGCACTGTTTTTCAATGGTGAAAATTTAGCTTGTTAATGAAATTAGGTCCTCAACAATATCATGAAGCAAACTGTATATATAAATATTATCTATCAAAATTATCATCTTGATAATTTCTATACATATTATTTAAAGAACGCAAAACATTTTTTTGCATCTAGATGGGGAAAAAGATGCTCTGGGGAAAAAGATTATCAAACCATTAAGGGTAGTTAATTAATGGCATGCTTTTATGTGAACGTGTGGTAAGTATTCCATTGGCTGCAATAAGCGAAGAAAAAAACCTTTACTTTCATTGAGAATTGTTTACATTTTTTTTTTCTTTTAATTCCTTCTGTGGACTATTATTTCCATTTTAATGGTATATACCTTGGTATAAAGAATGCCTACTTTTCTGTATATTTAAAACAGCTAACACAACCTAGCCCTACTTTATTCTCTACGCAATAAGCATGGTTAACAATAATAGGAGAGACTTTTTTGACGCTGTGCTGATAATCTTGTGGCTCTTTTAATTGGTATTAGCAGTAGAGTATATTGAAAGTCAGTGTATCCAGTAATCTCTCTATATAGTGCTTGGCATCACAATTGAGTCTGAAGTATTTTTGACAACGTTTGAGTCTTTGTGTTTGCTTTTGGAGGGGAGGCAACAGTTGTATTTAAGAAAAGGATAAGAGAGGTTGAAGAGCCGAAAGTGAGGTGAGGAATATTGTCCTACAACAGGACAGTGATGTTAGCAGCTGCTGTGATTGAGTGAAAGTCAGTCTAGTAGAATACAGGTGATAATGCTCTCAGTATCCTGTATGAACACAGTCACATATATAACACGGCATACTGTTAGAGGATGGCAGGTCCCCCACGTTGGATTTTTTTAAAGCATATAAATAATTCAAGAGTATAGATTGCATTTTTTTGCAAAGTGATTAAACACTTGCAGGCCTAAATCAAATGGAAAATTCAGTAGAACTTAGGCTCCAAATTTACTTTGCAATTTTGGATGTAATAATTTTTATCAAATGGTTTCATCCAAGTTTCTTGTTTCTGGGTAAAACAACCCTGTAATAACTTTGAAAAGGAGACCATCTGAGTTTAAACTTGAAAAAGCACTTAAGACATCCATCTTCCTTTGGAAGTGGTTGAATAATGTGGTTCATAGCTTTAAAAATTTGGTATCCACCTTCACATATGCTTAGGTTACTAAATAAATTTCACTATCCAGCTGTATGTCTCTCTTTCTACCTTTAAAAACCTTCACAAGTATGGGTTATGGTCATGCTATAAAAATGTAGTCCTGTGTATTTCATGATTCTGGGAAGAGCATAAGCATACATAGGTTTGCAAGCATATGGCTATTTTTGTTTATTTTTATAAGGTACCGTAGATATGGTACTTCTCATTTCTAGAAATTTCTTGCCTTCATCAATTTTTTCTGTCTAGATTTAAATATTGTTCAGTGTATCCTAATGTCACAGTTTCTGAAGTTGTAAATTTGTCCTTAATCCTACTCTTCTGTTATGCTTCAGAAGTAAAATGATCTGGACGAGGGGATTGAGTGTACCCTCAGCAAGTTTACAGATGACACTAAGATGGGAGGAAGTGTTGATCTGCTTGAGGGTAGGAAGGCTCTACAGAGGGACCTGGACAGGCTGGACCAATGGGCTGTGACCAATTGTATGAGGTTCAACAAGGCCAAGTGCCAGGTCCTGCACTTGGGCCACAACAACCCCATGCAACGCTACAGGCTTGGGGATGAGTGGCTGGAAAGCTGCCTGGCAGAGAGGGTTCTGGGGGGTGTTGATTGACAGCCGACTGAATATGAGCCAGCAGTGTGCCCAGGTGGCCAGGAAGGCCAACAGTGTCCTGGCTTGTATTAGAAATAGTGTGACCAGTAGGACGAGGGAAGTCATCCTTCCCCTGTACTTGGCACTGGTGAGGCCGCACCTCGAGTACTATGTTCAATTTTGGGCCCCTCACTACAAGAAGGACATTGAGTTGCTGGAGCGTGTCCAGAGAAGGGCAATGAAGCTGGTGAAGGGTCTGGAGCCCAAGTCTTATGAGGAGCGGCTGAGGGACCTGGGGTTGTTTAGCCTGGAGAAGAGGAGGCTGAGGGGGAGACCTTATTGCCCTCTACAACTACCTGAAAGGAGGTTGTAGCGAGGTGGGTGTTGGTCTCTTCTCCCAAGTAGCAAGTGATAGGACGAGAGGAAATGGCCTCAAGTTGCATCGGGGGAGGTTTAGATTAGATATTAGGAAAAACTTCTTCACGGAGAGGGTTGTCAAGCATTGGAACAGGCTACCCAGGGAAGTGGTGGAGTCATCATCCCTGGAGGTATTTAAAAGACGGGTAGACGAGGTGCTGAGGGACATGGTTTAGTAGTGGACAGGTACGGTTGGACTTGATGATCTTAAAGGTCTTTTCCAACCAAATGATTCTGTGATTCTGTATCCCCCCGCCCCTTTCTCCAGTTAGAAATGAAATCTAGTTCTTAAAGATGTAAAAACTCCAAAAGTCGTGTTGTAATCCAAACAGTCATTGACTAATTATTGGAATGTTTCTTGTGACTTAGTCAAAATTCTTTCTCCTGGTTATTCTTTGTTTGACATTCAAAATGTGTTTCATCTCTAGCAGTTCGAAAGCTTTATCTGAACACCATAAAGCTGCTTTGATATCAGCTGCTGCCTCAGGGGTTTTTTTCTGATGCTCAATATTGAAAACATTATACAACACTTGACTGTTTCTTTTTTTCAAAAATTTTGTGGTCAGTTTTTCTACATGTGAAAATTATTTTAGCATCAAACAATAACATTTTAATCTCAGTAAAGATTAAGGAATTGTAGTATATTTAGAGCTGGTTATATATAGATGTTGTATATCAAAACAAGAAATAAGTGGGTTATGAATTTCTAATTTAAAATGTATCTTCTTACACTCCGTACCCTTTCATTTTTGCTCAGCATTACTGATTTAGCGCTGGACAGTTTCATCCATAATTAATAAATGTAGTCTTTTTTACAAAAATATTTTCCAAATGTAATAATGGTAAGGATATATATGATTACTGTCATAAATTCTTCATGCTAAAGTCAGTCTGACTATATCCAAATCAAGCTCCATAAAATTTAAGTTTGCATTATTATTTTAAGCATCATCATTCATGCATTTTTAATAGTTCTCTCTTCTTCCTACGAAAATCCTCATTTGAGTCTGTTGAAGCAGTCTACTCTTCAACTATCATTTACTCCTCCTTTGGTTTATTTAGACCTTTCCTTGTGAGTCTAGTTTTTCTTATTTGCTGACTTTACTTTCTTGGTAACCTATGTTGTCCTTCCTTTAGATATCACAAAATTTTGTGAAACAAATTACTTATCGTAGTCCTTAGAATCAAAGTAGGGTTTCAGTTCTTAAAATGGTAATTATTTTTACACTAAAACAAAACAGTGATGAAGGATTGTCTAGGACTTTTTATCCATTAGAAAAAAGGTTTGATAAATGCTAAATTACCATAAAACGACAATTGTTACAGGAGCTAAGAGATTGGTTTTTAAAAAATTAAAAATAGTATTAAACAAAATATTCAAGCTGCTTTTAAAGAATTTCAACGGTTTTGATACATCTGTTCCTTAGTTACAAATCTAGTATTTTCATACTTTAACAAGAGGAATATCTATACTGCAATCCAAAGGTGCTGTTGCAACTTGAATAAACACCTGGGGCTAGCTTTGAACTAGCTAATACAGGTTCTGAAGATAGCATCACACCACTGAGTTGTCTACTGCTTTAGGGATATTTTTGGGGTACTAGTTAGAGTTGAATTCTTTCTTCTTAAGTTAGGGAAGTATGTTAAGCAAAGCATAGCTATGACTTTTTATCTCTCTGGCCCCAGAGATAATTTGTATATCCTAACTGGCTGAATTTCCTGTAGAAGAAGAAATTAGGATCTTTTATGGATACAATTAAGGGGTTCTTTTAAGACTTTCAGATGGAGATCCTGTTCACTAACTTAAGTAAATTCTTTTCTGTTGATTGTATATCACCAAAGCTATTTACTTGCAGAGTAATAAAACAGACTTTGACTTAACCAAAGTGTCTGCCTTTTCCATTGAGTAATGGGGAAATGCTGGAGTTAGTCTTTCTGATCCTTTCTTGGAATACGGTAGTAGGTAGTGAGATAGCTGTGTTTGCTAGACCTGATTCAGTGTTAGAAGGATTGACTCTTATTTCAGAGTCAATTTCAGTTCAGAAGAGTGACCTTATCAGTAGACCAGAGAATGTTTTAAGAAAGAGCACAATCTCTCTCTTGTTTTCTTACTATGATGGAAGCTTAGCCACTGTGTAACCAGGAACACAAGAATCATAAGCTGAGAAAGAGAGTAGGCTCTAGAGGGACCCTAACTGTTGCCTAATAGTTATAGTAGTCATCTTGGGAAGGGACAGAACTGAGCTACTGATGCAAATTATATACCATAATTAAATGTTTGAGAAGCTCTCTACTTCCAGAACCTCAGAATAGCCATTTTTAGCCAACCTAGCTGATTGTAACTGGAGTGCGATTCAGGTGCCTAAATGTAGGTGTGTCTATATGTAAATACAGGTGTCTAAGTGTTCAGGAAGCTCCAGGGAGTCTGAGGACTCTTCAGATAAGATGATGGTGACATGTTTAGAATCCCTTACCCATGTTCACAAGACATTCACATGTGTAAATGTCCAGGCTCCCTATATGGACTCCTGAATTCAGCTGAAGCTGAGTCCCACCTCTGAATTCCTATTTCTGGCAAGTTTTCAGGCTAAGTAGTGTCTAATGGTTTTAAGCTTTTGTTTTGAACCACTAGAAAATTAATTATCCTTTTTCAAAAAACTTTTTGTCTAGCATTAATATTTCTTGCCATCCTTTAGCTGGATATGTTACACTTGAAGTTCTTATCCTATTTGCTGCTTAGTGTTTTGTTTGCATAGTGCCTATCAAGCATATTCTTTCTTTAAAAATGATGTTTAAGAAAAGACTACAAAATGTTTGTAGAATCAGCAGAAGATGCTAACTAGCAGTATTTTATCACTTGCTTTTTACACTCTCAGTTATGCTAATTTTTGTGTTGCCTATTTACATTCTATTGTTTTCAGGGAGGAGTGTTGTCTTTGGAGTGTATGGTAATGATGCATACGCAATACCATTTGCCTACAATAATACAAACAACATAGTATCCAAGATTTTTAAGCCTATTTTATTTTTCTTGGTAGAATTTAATAAAACATCTTCCTGAACAAGAACAATTGAATGCATTGTCCAAGTTCAAGAGCGAGTACAATAATTTGTCTGAGCCGGAACAGTTTGGAGTTGTGGTGAGTTGTTTTGTTATCCCTTTTTTTATCCTTTCCTGAAATATAGCTTTAATATAACATTATGGAAACAATACCTGCTGCTTCTTCCTAAATGTGAAGAGGTTCCAGACTGGGAGAAGAGTTCAAGTGCTGTCTTTTAGTCGGACTTTTAGTGCACATATCCATGGATGTGGAAGGCCTGATTGTTGGAATATTACTGTTGGAATGATTTGGGATTCTCTTTCTTTAAAAAAAATAATTTAGTTTACAAAAATAAAAAAAATAGTGGCATTTTCTGTAGCAGAGTGTCACTGGCAGATACAGAACTATTTCTGAATTTCCACAGCTAAAATAGAATCATAGAATGCTTTGGGTTGGAAGGGATCTTTAGAGGTCATCTAGTCCAACCCCCCTGCAGTGAGCAGGGACATCTTCAACTAGATCAGGTTGCTCAGAGCTCCATCCAACCTGACCTTGAAGGTTTCCAGGGATGGGGCATCTACCACCTCTCTGCGCAACCTGTTCCAGTGCATTACCACCCTCATTGTAAAAAATTTCTTCCTTATATCTAGCCTAAATCTATCCTCCTTTAGTTTAAAACCATTACCCCTTGTCCTGTCACAACAGGCCTTGCTGAAAAGACTGTTCCCATCTTTCCTATAGGCCCCCTTTAAGTACTGAAAGGCCGCAATAAGGTCTCCCCACAGCCATCTCTTCTTCAGGCTGAACAAGCCCAATTCTTTCAGCCTGTCCTTGTAGGAGAGGTGCTCCAGCCCTTGGATCATTTTTGTGGCCCTCTTCTGGACCCGCTCCAACAGCTCCATGTCCTTCTTGTGCTGAGGGCTCCAGAGCTGGATGCAGTACTCCAGGTGAGGTCTCACCAGAGCCGAGTAGAGGGGCAGAATCACCTCCCTCAACCTGCTGGCCATCCTTCTTTTGATGCAGCCCAGGATACAGTTGGCCTTCTGGGCTGCAAGCGCACCCTGTTGGCTCATGTCCAGCTTTTCTTCCATCAGTACCCACAAGTCCTTCTCTGCAGGGCTGCTCTCAATCCCCTCATCTCCCAGCCTGTATTGATATCGGGGGTTGCCCTGACCCAGGTGCAGGACCTTGCACTTGGCCTTGTTGAACCTCATGAGGTTCACACAGGCCCACCTCTCCAGCCTGTCCAGGTCCCTTTGGATGACATCCCGTCCCTCAGGCGTGTCAACTGCACCACTCAGCTTGGTGTCATCTGCAAACTTGCTGAGGGTGCACTCGATCTCGCTGTCTATGTCATTGATGAAAATATTAAACAGCACTGGTCCCAGTACGGACCCCTGAGGAACACCACTTGTTACCAGTCTCCATTTGGATATTGAGCCGTTGACCACTACCCTCTGGTTGCGACCATCCAACCAGTTCCTTATCCACCGAACAGTCCACCCATCAAATCCATATCTCTCCAATTTAGAGAGAAGGATGTTGTGGGGGACCGTGTCGAAGGCTTTTTGGAAGTCCAGATAGATGACATCCATTGCTTTTCCCTTGTCCACTGATGCAGTTACTCCATCATAGAAAGCCACCAGGTTAGTCAGGCAGGACTTGCCCTTGGTGAAGCCATGCTGGCTGTCTCGAATCACCTCCCTGTCCTCCATGTGCTTTAGCATTGCTTCTAGGAGGATCTGTTCCATGATCTTGCCAGGCACAGAGGTGAGGCTGACAGGTCAGTAATTCCCAGGATCCTCCTTCCTACCCTTTTTAAAAATGGGCGCAATGTTTCCCTTCTTCCAGTCATGGGGGACTTCACCTGACTGCCATGACTTAAATATCATGGAGAGTGGCTTGGCAACTACATCAGCTGACTCCCTTAGGACTCTGGGATGCATCTCATCAGGTCCCATAGACTTATGTATATTCAGGTTCCTCAGGTGGTCACGAACCTGATCTTCCCTTACAGTGGGAGAGGCTTTACCCCCCTGGACCCCATCTTGTGGTTCATCAACTCGGGAGGGGTGAGGAGATAGGTTGCCAGTATAGGCAATAGGTTGGCTTTGCTTTTGTTTGCATTAATAAATCTTAACTTTTCTAGTGAAGTTTTCTGTGCTGATGTTTTTCTTTCTATTCTCCATGTAATTGAGAAGAAAATAGTGTAGTTAGCACTATGTTAACCTATTCTGCCTCCTTCCTCCTGTGTTTTATAGTATGTCCTGTCAACAGTACTTGTAGTCACTTTTTCCATTCCCAGCAGGAAGATATGTTTATAATATTTCCCAGGTTGAATTAACAAAGGAAGACTGGAAGAGAGAAAAGAAAATAGTTGATGCTTTTTGTGGAAATACAGTTTGAATATCATTTCTATATAGCTCATAATTCATAATTGTTAATGATTTCATCCAGACAAATACAGAATAAGGTTCTTTCTTTTCCTGGCTGCATATATTTATTATCTATTTAACTCTTTGTTTTTGTTTTTTTTTTTTAATTTTTTTTTTTGGGTCCACTCCTAGTGTTTCAAGCTAAGATGGTCATTGTTAGTTTCATCTGGGAGGATTTCCCTGGGAGGAAGTAATTCTTTTAGATGTATCTGGTGGGCTTCAGGAAAAGGAGTATCAAGTTGTAACAGTAGGCACTTGCTGTTGGTTGTTATCTGTGTGGATGTCAAATACCTGTACTTCAGTATTGGAACAGCTGGAGTACAGGTGTGGGGTATAAGAGCAGTGATCACTATTCTGAATCAGCTGAAGAATGTTGGTCTGGTCAGGAAATACCGCTGCATTGAATTGGTGCCAGTTACAGATGTGACATAGGCAGTCGTTTTTGATTATAGGTACTTGTAAAACAAAACTAGTTCTGAAGTGGTATTTTTGCTGAAAGCGGTTGCCACTGTTCATTTTCAATTCATCTTTAACAAGAGTAACAGTCATTGTATATCTAATGTAATGCTGGTTTCTGTGTTCTTGGGAGTCTTCTAACTACATTCTGGGAGCAAGAAAAAAAAAAGAGGAATAACACCACTGTTTTTTTCACTTTTATTTATTTTCCAAGATTCTTATATATAGCTTTCTTATTGAAGCCAAATTATCGATTTCTCTTGGCCCAAATTTCTTAGTTACAAAAGCTAATGAAATCTTTTGCTTTTTATTTTTTGTTGAGGTTTTATCAGACGTTCAAGGGATTTATTTATAGTTCATCCCTATCTTAACCTTACTTTATTTGATTAAATTATCACCACTTATCTCAAAGGACACTGAATAGCGCTCTCAGATTCTTGAAAAGAAGTATCCTCCCTCAACAAAAAGAATCCAGTCAAAACATACTTTGTTGTTTTATGAGATGTGAAACTAATGCTTTCAGCACCTCTGTTGCTTGCAAAGAACACAAAACGTCTAAAGTCAGAGAGATTATTACCTTTTCACTTGTTTTCTTATAGTATTTGTTTATTCAATTCAGAAAATAGCAGTAGTTTCACAAAGGTAGGTTTCACAATGGTAAGTTTTAGGTTTGTTTTCAGCCTAGTTAATATTACAGAGCTTTTAGAAAGAGAGAAACAGGTTAGCAGTTAAATCTACCATCACCAGCAGAATTTAGCCTTTTGGTGGTGAGAATTGGGAGGAAGCTGTGATAATGATTGTTATGTTTGAATCAGTTCTCCAGGTGGAAATTTTGGGTTAAATCTGTAATTTTATAAATGAGAGTTCCTACATTTGTTTACTCAGTTGTGGTAATCAACGTAAAGTTAAGATGCATTGATGTATTAATCTATCTCTCAAAAAAAAAACCCCAAAAACCACAAACCCACAAACTGCAACCAAAAAACCACCCAAACCCCCAAAGAATCACTTTACGAATTTCTACAAATAATTTACACTGACTTAAATTGTACCTTCTGACTTGTAAATTCTCTTTAGATTTTCTATGGTTCTAGGCTTTGAAAGTTTTTGTTTTCTCCCTTGTATATTATTTCTCTTTCTTGAAAGTGGACTAATACTGCAACTGATATACAGTAGATGCTAATTGGGCATCCTTGGAATTTATAGCCAGATCTATGGTATGTGAGGCCTCTTATCTGATATGATTTAGCTCCTTCCTCTCACTTTCATCTTCCCTCCACAAATTTCTTCAAAACCTGTAGAGTGAAACAGCTATGTTAGATTCTCCAAACTTCTTCCGTGTTCTCAAAATAAGTCTTCATCTTAACTGCCATTAAGGAATCTGATGAAATTAGAAATCAGATGTACTAGGTTTAGTCTGGAGTCTCACGTGTTCAAAATTTAAGTAATATATTGTAATACTAAATTTTCTAAGAATATGTTTCTTCATAGGCCCATATCTCTATCAGTATATGAGATGGGTGGTACCCTAGGAATGAAATTAATGTATGTAATGAATAAAAGCTGTTGATAGAGTTCCTGGCTCATTTGATCTAGAAGTTGAAATGCTTTTAGAGGAGTTGATAAAGGACAAAAGGAAGCAAGGGTCGGGGGGGAACTGGTTAGGGTGAGGGAGTATGATAAAGAAAACAAAACAATCTCTTGCTTTTTTACCTTTACCATAGCCTTTTAATACACATCTGGCTGACCCGGACATTTAGATGACCCTGTGATAAGTAACACAGGAAAAGAGGAGAAAGCTAGTAATGGAATATTTTACAAAGACTTTGTCGAGCTCCATTTTCTGTTTTTCTGGTTTTTGTTGGTTTTGTTTTTTTTTTTTTTTTTTCTTGTACTATTTGGTGCCACAGATGACAAGTCTTTCTGTGCTTGTCAGAATTGGACCCTCTTTATGTATACATTTTTGGTTTTTATGTTTAAGTTTTATGTAAACATCAAACATTAGTTTTTCTTTTAAAAATAAAAAAACCCTAATCTAGTCTGTTTTGGAATTGAGCTATATAAATGCTGCAATTTTGTTCAATAATATTAGAAGTTCATGGGTTTCCAGAAAATTTAATATTAGAAAACTGAAAGGGTAGATTATTGATGTAGAGGAGAGGTTCATACGTATCAGTCTTACTGAGAAAAATTCAAGTGTCCTGTGCTGAATAAAGCAGACTGAGTATGAGGCTTCTCCTTGATAACCTTGTTTCAAACTGTCTGCCAGGATGACAGAGATAAGCCCATGTCTAAACTTCATCAACTTCATTTGAGTCTGACAAATTATGGCAAAATGCCAGTAAAGATGGATTTACACCAGTAAATTTGACGATGAACTGGACTGGCTGAGGAGCAGACACTTGTTTGACCGTGCCAAATCATTCCAACAGTGATATGTATGTAACTGTATCGTTGGGGAAATACTTATACAGGACAATTACATGCAGGATTATGCATTTTAATTGAATTAGTAAAATACAAAGTTAAGTAGCAAACATATCTTTTACTTTATTATCGAGAATAAACATTGATCCAAAAAAAGACATTTAAAAATTAATTCCACATAGGTTAAAACTTGCTTTGCTATTTTTATTTCATATTTGAGCCTCACTCAACTGACAAGTCTGTCTTTTGCTCTTTAAAAATGTCAGACTTACTACAATTGGATGTACTAACAATAGTAATAAATTTGAAATTTAGTGTGTCAACATTTTCTGATTGATCAGGAGCCCTCTAATACTTAATGTAAGATGTCTTCTGGAAAGAAACTTGGCTTATGGGGAAAAAAGTGTTTATTTTTTCACTTTTGCTGCCGTCAGACCATCATAACAAGTGTTATTTTGTATTTTAAAGGCTTATCTCTAGTTTTCATTCTTTCAGAAAGACTCTGGTAGTATTTGAGCATTTATTGACAGTGGTTTTAATATCATATTATTGTCTCTGTTATGCTAACAGTATCCTTGCTGTTGTACAACTATAGAATTGGCTATTCTGATCAGCTTTGTCTAAAAAGGTACTTCAGTTGTCAAGCAAAAAGGTGTCTGCTTAATAAGCAGCAAACCTTCCTGGTATCAATATAGTATTCTATGGTCTAACTCTCTCCTGCTCCACATATTGTTGGGAATAATAAAATTTCTGAACACATGCTTACACACATTTGTGTTACTTACTTCAGTCACATTAATCCTTTAATTACTCCCGTTTCAGCACTACCTATTTGTTATTTTGTAAATGAGGATATATTTTTAAAGCACTCCTGCAAGTTAGTTCACAGTTTTCTTAGATCTTAAGCAATAATTCATTTCATTCCACTGTCCTTTTGCTGTGTTTTTTGAAATCTGATAGTATTCAAGTATAAATAAATTTGAAATGATCTGGTTTAAGACATCAATTGACTTGTATCGATTGACAAGATGCAACATTATTGGTACATATTTTTAACTGTTAGTTATTTCTTTCAGATGTACCAATTCAGTTAGATGGGACTGTCAGTCTGATGAGGAGGGCTAGACCAGTAGTACTATAGATCAAGTTTTGTTGGATGTGGCCCAACTGATTTAATAGATTTGTCTTAAATTGAGGCAATGTGATAACTCAGAAAAAATTTGCATTAAATAGTAAGAGTTCTTACATGTCAAAAGTTCACAGAATCACAGAATAATTTGGGTTGGAAGGGACCTCTGGAGTTCATCTAGTCCAACACCCCTGCTAAAGCAGGTTCACCTAGAGAAGGTTGCACAGGATCGCGTCCAGGCAGGTTTTGAATATCTCCAGAGAAGAAGACTCTACAACCTCTCTGGGCAGACTGTTCCAGTGCTCTGTCACCCTCAAAGTAAAGAAGTTTTTCCTCATATTCAGATGGAACTTCCCATGTTTCAGTTTGTGCCCATTGCCCCTTATCCTGTTGCTGGGCACCACTGAAAAGAGTCTGGCCCCATCCCCCTGACACCCACCCTTAAGATGTTTGTAAGCATTGATAAGATCCCCTCTCAGTCTC
>VYZW01022610.1:4965-27181 GCA_013401315.1 Balaeniceps rex
TAACAAAAAGCAGTGCTGATGTAAGTGACCTGACTAAAGAAAGGCTCCACAGACAAAACCCTATGATCATCCATCCTCAAGTTATCGAAAACACAGTATACATTACAAAAAATCCTATCTTAAAGGACAGTCACATCTGTTGCAGATGATTAGTAAGCAGAAACATTTCTTATGATTGTTTAGCAACAGCTAGATTGAGCCAATTTATGCAAATATTCCGTTATCATTCTTGTCACATTGGCATTACTTCAGTTTAAACCAAGTCACCTTCATTCAGGCATTCACTCATGCCCCAAGGCACTAAGGTTTCCANTTTGACCACATTAAAATTTTATGAAAGCTTTTCCATCAAGAAGCTCCTGCATCCCCCAAGACCCAAAGCAGAGAGTTCCAGAGCACGCCCCGTGTTAACAGGGCTGTATCTTTTGCTGTAGTGAAACATCCCTTCCCAGATTGGCAAGGCTTAAAAAGTTTTGCTTCCTGAGAAAGACTGCATGCTTTAGCTGCTATGAACTGGTTATTTCCTAGTCAAGACAGAGTAGGGCTTTCCTCATTGTAAGACTAAATACCATGTTAAGAGTAAGAGAGCCTATCTTATGTAGGAGCAGGAGAACAGTTAGGACTGCCTGGAGATAGCGAGCACTAGGCTGACAAGAAGAACTATGTGCAATACGTGCACAAGATAAAGATGCTTGTGTGGATTGCAGGAACAGTCTTCATCTAAGACAACAAAACTCCCAATAGCTTCTTTTGCAGTGCTCAGTTAAAGTTTTATACTTTCAATTACCTTTAATTTTATATATAATTTTCATCTTTCAACTTTGAAGACGGAAATTTCCGGGAGAAAAAACCAAAATCTATGATGTTACTATATAGCAAACTGCAGACAAAGGACAGTGGGGCACTTGATCATAATTTCTTGCATAAACTAATAAAGCTGGACATATGAATCCTCCAGATATGTTATTCTTTAACAACTCCGGAAAGTACATCACAGGAAAGCCCATTGTCCTGTTGATATTCTTTGTTGCAAAATGACAGAAAAATATAAGCTGAGTAAATTCAGTGGAATAAGTGGTTGCCTATAGTTTCAGATACAAGTGTTCAGTATTATTTCAGATCAGATAGCCAGGACAAAAAGCACTAAGTTCTTTTTAGAATCTGCTATCGTGCCTCTTATACCACACCACAAAGTAACTCTAAAGCAGGAAGAGAAAATAATCCCAAACTCTAAGACCATATGAAGTCTGTTAATACCAATTATCATCTCTGCTTAATAATTTCTTGTTATGTCCACTTAGGATTCTAATCTGCTGTGGAAAAGTTAATGTAAAACATCCCCTATCACTATCACCATGTACCCTGATATCTCGAAGCACATCTTGTGGGCAAAATGCCATTTCTGTACTCCAGAGAGCATCAGCTTTAACAATCACATGAATGTTTATTAGAAATGAATTACAGTTGCAAAAGAATGCCTTAACTTTACTATCTCTTAGCCTGAGCACTTGATCCTTCAGTCTTAAGAATTAAACAAAATCTAGTATACACATTAACACGCACTTTATTGCAAGCAGCTTTTCACTATTTTTGGCCCCGAAGTGACATCTGTTTTCATACCTTGATTCAGATATTCAGTTGACAGCGGGAGGCTGGCAGACAGGAAGAGCTCAGTAAGAAACTACTTCTAACAAGAAACAATAAGAAAATCTGCAGAGCAGGGAAGGAATGACCCCAGATAAAACAATTAGTTAAGAGTAGATGCAATTACTGGTGAAAATCTATTTCAGGAGACAGCCAGAAATGAGCACGTGACAGCAGAGATGGACGGATACAAGGAGAGTGAGATGAAGGCCAGAGCATTAACTAGGAGAGATTCCACTCTAATGCAAACTGTTTATCAAATAACTGTCTAAATGCTGCTTTGTGCAACAATCCAGAGAAGCAGAGCATTCAAGAGTGAGCACATCAGTCCTGTGATGCTGATGCTACAATTGCTGCATGCACTTTGCAGAATTCTTTTTCCAGACTAGGAATTGAGTGCAGATACAGGAGAACCTGGCAATTAACTTAACTCTGTCTGCAGAAAATACCTGGGAAAGACTCCCCAAGTTAGCAGATGCTACAGAAAAGTAGTTAATTCTGCTTTCAGTAGCTACTGCTTTATTATCCAAGCTGAGCAGATGGAAGAGAGTAACATGGATGAGAGCCAACATTGCAACAAAACTAGTTTCCAAAATAACATGCTAAAACTATACCAATTAAATCAATAGAATTGACAGGCATGCATTTGCTACTCATTTGCTACTCTAATCCAGTTTCTCCTCTCATAGCACAGGTAGCTGTTGGAACACGACGACTTCTGGAATTCCAGCTTAACAAATTAAAGCTAGTAAGTGTAAATCGTTAACTAAAGCCCTTTTTCATATTAGATCTTCGGAATAATTTCTCCTTGCTCTTTTCCAAGCTCATTGTATCCTCCATAAAATAAAACCCAGAACTACTCTTGACATTGATCAGAAATAAAAACAACCTTAATATAGAAACATGACTGCACAAACACTAGAGCGGAACAAGCAAACCCACAGTATGTATAAAGACAGTTTTTGATTGCTTATATACATTCATGAGAGGTCTCTCCGCACTAATCTATTTCAGGCTAGAATAAGAAACTCCACACCCATCAACAGGTAGCTTTCATACTTTTTGAGGAGACATAGGTAGGTCATTCCTATCCAAGGAATACTGAGCAGGATGAATTCAGAATAGTTTACTCTAGAGCACCCTTCAGCTAAAAAGAGACTCTGGACTTCTTACGTGAGTTTTTACTTTCCTGCTCTGATTGCTGTTAGGAAAAAGGTCCTTTAGGGAGTCCTAAATAAGTATCCACTGGCCTATCCAGACCTTCTCCTCTGTGCACATAATCAGCCCATAGCCTGTCCTATTTCAGCTGCAGTGCAGTTGGTGCTGTTTAGCAGCATCTCACTAAGATTTGCTCTTACACATCACAAGAGCAGTATTATTAAGCCAATGCTAGGCAGAACTAGTGACCAACCAATAAGAAGTTGCACTGATCATAGAGAATCCAGCCAGATATATGAAGACATTTTAAACCAAAAAGATGACCAGCACCTCTTTCTGCAACAATAACATCATGTCTAATACCGTCCACACTAATTATGTACAAAATAGTTTATATACATTCTTTGTATACAATGCATATAAAAAAATGCATGAAAAAAATTGCCCTTCAGTTGACAGTACCATTTTATTTAGAAATCACATCATCAGGCTAGACTCTGCATATTTCATTACGGTACTACTTAGACTATAAGTTCTTCTAGTACCATTTTTTCAATTTAACCCTCTTAATTAGAATCCAAATTAAATGAATGCTTTCTGTGCTTTCAAATTCTCATTTGTGTAACCTTTGAGGAGAATGACAAACAAAAATCCATTTCAGCATACTGGACAGCATTCAGCGCACACATCGAGCCTCATTTTTCAGCTCTTTTTATTAAGCTCTCTGTTTCAACAAGACTGCAGCATAATTTGATACACAAGACAGTTAGCAACTGTTGATAGATACAGAAACTGGAAAGCTAGCAAGAGGACATACTCAAAAGCAAAGGCAGCCAGAAAAGAAGTTTCAAATTTCTCATTTAACTCACAGTTTTAGGTATCAGTGGAGAGACTTTTAAGTTTGACAAAAAATCATCAGTAACAGCATGGCTACAGCCACTTCATGAAATCTTATCAAGATTTCAAAGAAATTTCTCAACTTCTGAGCACTTACTACTTGCCATCCAACAAAAAAGTGAACACCATCAGATGTCACTTTACTCCCCCACCCCCAATATTAGCACAAACACAACTACAGCAACCAGTGCAAAAATTTAGGTCATAAAACACGTACTGCAACTAAGCTGCTGCATTTCCGTCTGCATCTCAATTTTCTATGATTCTCCTTCTATAGGCCTCCTCATATAGAAGCATTCTGGACAGTAAGTTTCGGCCCGACGTTCACTCTTAATTTTACTTACATCTTACCTTCTGAATACAGCACTCTACATCCTTTCCACTTGGCTTTAAAATTAGGCATAAAACTAGGTTTTCATTAAGTCTGAAAGGCTAGTAGAGTAACCGCTTCCTTTCAAAATCCACATACTACTTTAAACTGGTCACAGGTTTGCTATTAGGCATTATCTTTTGACAGATCCCTGAAACGCTCTCACCCACCCAGCCTGAGTACCCACAGACAAAGCCTTAGTTTTAAAGCTCAATGAATTGAGAGACAAAGTGAAACAGAAGCCTGAAAACCAGGAAAAAAACACCTTAAAAAATTACAAAACTTTCTGAAGAACTCGGGTTATCTTACTGCAGTGTTTTAGAAAACACATACAGATATTCAGCCTAATCAAGTGACTCCAAATAATACTATATTACACTGTTAAAATTGCAAAGGCGTCTCAAAACCAAGGGTGTTTTTTTTTAACTTAGACATCCTTTTCAGATATCTAAATTTATAAGATGCTTAAAATAGCTTTTAAAATGCTAAAAAAAACTTTAACTATTAGTGATTCAGCAGGTTTTAGGATCGCTTATCTAGCAGTAACAAGCTTTATGTAAAAAGAAATATGTAAATCGGTAACTTTCTAACTCTCCATAAGCATAAAATGAAGGCCTAATTAAAAATAGTTAAACAGTGCAAGAAAAAAAGCTACAAGTTAGCAACAAATATTGCACCAAATATTAATATTTAATCATGTTCAGGATTCACAAAGGCCCAAGTATTTCATTGCAATTCAAACTCCATCTGGACTCCTAAAAAAAAAAAAAAGCTTAAAGAATCCAATTGTCAAGAGCTTCCTTTTCTCACACACAGAAAGCTTAAAATAAAAGGTGTTACTTTTCCAGACCAGTCCCACAACTGTAGAAAGCATGCTAGTAACCAAGAAGCTGGCTTATTAGCATACCGGCTCAGATATTTTTCACAGAATGACTCAGCCTACTATTTTCAAAGTTTTCCTTAAATATTTGTCCTACATTTTACAATAGCAGCTACCAACTACAAAAAAACTTCACATCCCATGAAGTCTTAGCCACTTTACAATACTGAGAATAAAGATTAGCTATACGTCCACATTTGCATCCACTAATCTAATCCCTTCTGAAAATGGAAGTTCAAGATATTCAATATAGATCTTTCAGAGGTAAGCAAACGCTTTGTGCAAGTTTTTTGAAAAACATTCATGCTTCTCCACAGCACAGTTTAGTGCTTGCAAGATACAAAAACTTCCCCTATTAAGAACAGCACACTGTTAAAACTGCAGCTCTTAACAGGACAGCTAAGCACAACATAACAGAGCAGCCACATAAGGAAAATGTATTTTACAGCTGTCCGCTTTAAACAGATGTATGCATATCCATAAGGAGTAGAAGCTTTAGTTGAAAAAGCTTTCCTTCGTTGCTCGCACCTCGCTCTCAAAGTCTATATTTGGAATCGCAGGCGTATTCGAGGAGAATGAGTGTTTTAAAGGGAGGAGGAGGGGATGCCACGAAGGTTGTCTTCCCGCCGGTGCCGGGGACCCTGGCTGGCTGGAACTGCAGATTAGAAGCAGGCACCGCCGAAGCGGCCGCGGCCCGGGAGGCGCAGGCATGTCCTGCCGTCAGCTACGAGGCGGCGTGCGGCTCGGGCTGCAGCCAGAGCCCAGGCTGCGGCCACCGGGACAAAAGGACGGCAGAGGGACCGGGCCGGGGGGGAAGGCTGCGACCCGATCTGCAAGGGCACAGCCAGCGCCCACGGCGGCCGGCCCGGGCACGGCGCAATCCCCTGCCCGGGGCGGGCTCCTGGTCGGGGATACCCCGCTCCCTTCCCTCCGCCCAGACCCCGCCGGGTGCGTGGGTGTCCACCGACCCGCCCCCGGGCCCCCCCTTCCTCGAATTTTTACCTTCATCTTCGAGCTCTAGTTTCTCCAGCATCCCTTCGGAGGCGGCCGGGAGCTGAGAGGGAGCCGCTGCCGCTGCCGCCGCCTGCGGGAGGGAAGAGAGGAGAAGGAGATGAGCATCCAGGCGCGGACTCACCGGCCCCGCGGCGGCATCGGAATAGCCCGGCGCGGCGGAGGGGAGTGGCGGTGCTGAGGGGAGCGGCTGGCGCGGTTCCCGCCGAGCGCTGAGGGGAGGGAAGGCGGGACGGCGCTGAGGCCGAGCGGCGGCTGCCCCTCGGCCTGCCGCACACGCACGGCTCAGGGCGCGCTGCCTCTCACACACACACCGCGCACACTGAGGGGGGAGGAACCGGGACTCGCCCTTCCTCCCCCCCTGGCGGCGGCTGCGCCCAGCCCATTAACCCTACGGCCCCCGGGCTCCCCGCGGCCGTGCCTCCCAGAGGCGCCGCCTCTCCCCGGCGCGGAGGGAGCTGCCGTTGGCGGCCCTAAGGCGCACGGGGAGGCCGAACGCCCTTTCGCAGGACAGCGCTTCCCGCCACGCCTCGCCGCCGCCTCTCCCCCGCGGCCCCCCCTCCGGTGGAGGGATTGGTACGGTCCATTTTGCTGCAGTCAAGCCCGTTGGTCAGCAGCGGGAGGGGAAGGTAACTACCACTTCTGCGCGCAAAAAGGAGGGGGACGAGGGAGAAGTTTACTGCCCCGAGAGCTCTGCCAGGCCAACCGCCTTCCGCCGCCCGCTCTGCAGGCTCGACTGTTTGCCTGACCGCTTTGGGCTGGAGCGGTGCAAGAAGAGGCGGAGGGGAGGAAAGCCCTCCGCTCCCCCCGCGAGACGGGCTTGGTATGGTCCCGCGCGTTCACCTGCAAGGCAGCGGCGGGGAACCCGACAGTTCCACTGCCCTCCGGCGCGGGTGGGTGGGTGTTGAGGGGGTTTCCCCTGTGTGTGACAGGGAGCTCCCGCACTGGGCTGAGCCGCCATCCCGGGGTACCCGCTCTGGGAACAGACGCTCTCGTTTCCATTTAAAACGTTCGAAAAGTTACAATTCAAGATCAGCCCGAATGTCGGCGTCTTCCATGTAAGTCGTGCTCCTCTATCAAAGCTGGTCGCTAACCCTCGGAGCAGTCTCCTGAGGAGGGAGGCGGCCCTGCGGCTGAGCGCCCTCCTCATAACGTGCTTCAGCTCAGCCAAAAGTTAGGGGGGGGACTTGACCCAGGGATTAGTGACTGAAATTCTAGTTTACATTGTGCAGCAGATCAGACTAGATGATCCTACTTTAAAAATCACTCTTGAAGAACCAAAAAAGAAAAAATATTGACTGCCCCACCACTGCTGTCACTACAGACTGGTGTTTCAGAGCTATTCTCAACCCCGCTGGGCGTGAGGTGGCACAGCGCCCTGAGCTTGCCCTCAAGCACTGAGCACGTAATGCTGACAGCCCAAACCACTTGCTGTTACCAATGTCTGAAGGATGGAGTTTACACCATGGGAGGCTTCTGCTTACCAAGAATGGGATTTATTGCACCCAGCTTTACAAGTCTGCATCTGAGCTTGTAAGCCAGGCTTCAGCAGAATCAATGGAAATAAGGAAATCATTGAAATAGAGTAATCATTTAGATTTATTTAGACAGTGAGATGTGGTAAGCTATAGCTAGGCTTCCTTAACTGTAATGAATAGGTCCCCACTGAGTCTTTAGGAAGCCCAGCAGGACCAGTTCAGACATGGATGCTGTAGAGGTGGATAAACAGATTATTTCTTCAGCAATGGCAACAGATCTTTTGGGCAGACACGCATGCATGGTCCTCCAAAGGAGTCAGGAGCCATTAGAGAACATTTAAAATCTATTGGTCCCTGAGGAGAGGCTCAAGCTTCAAAAGTTCTGCAAGTCCTTCAAGGAGGGAAGGTTGAATAGATCTAGGATAGCACAGTAATCTGCATAGAACACAGGAAAGTATGAAAGATAATGACAATTAAAGCTATGATGGGAGGAGAGAGCCAAAAATTATGGGAAAACAGAAAGCTGGCTGTCATTTCTCAAGTCCAGAGACATTTCAAGCAAGGAAGCTAACTGCTGGTGACGGCTTCTTTTTCCCAAGCTCCTTCTTTCTAGGGACACTTTTAAGGATAGATGAGGATGTTAACAATATACAGTTCTTCTTTACTGTAAAGAACCTTTGGAAAGAAAATCTTAAAATATTTAATTCCTAGTTGTATTTTTCAAAGAATTCCAGGATTTCAATAAATACTCTAACTGACCAGCCACAGAAGATACCAAAGCAGTTCATATTCATTTATAATATTTTCAGCCTATTAATTAAAATGCTTTGGAAGCTTTTAATTATTGCTGGGAGCTACCTTTAAAAGCTCTAAATAATTTGTCTTCCTTATCATGTACCTTGATATTGATAAGAGTTTTTAACCTCTTTTGCTAGCCAAAAGAAGAGAAGAATAAGATGACATTTCTGATTGGAAATAACTGTCATGATTTTGTTTCTTTTTTTTAAACCAACAAGTATTTACTCCCCATAATTATCTAGTAAGCACCAGCCATGAGGACATACAACTCTGAGGCTGTTTGTAGCTAGAAGTGACACTGAATCTCCAAAGCTGCATTGCATTTCACCTGCTACAAAACACAGATATGTTTGTAAGAAGTCAGTTAAGCCTATTTCATGCAATGAGCTACATGCACTGTGAACCTCAGAGCTTACTGCAAGATCAGGGTTTTACAGTGACACAATCTACATCCAGACCAAGAGTACTATGAGAAACTAAAGATAATATAAAGGCAGTAATTTACTGTATAACAGAGATTTGTGGTGGAAACATTATAGCTATGTTGTAACATCCATACCGCTCAAAAAAAAACCAAAGGAAATTTGAGAAGTCAAGTCTGAAACTCCATCCCTCACTCTGACTGCAGCCTCACAATTTGTTTAAACCAATTTTGGAACAAGCTGCTGATTGTGGTGTTTGTTTTGCTCCTCGCTTTGCATTCTAGCTCCTTTTGGCTTGTAGGCAACACAGTGAGTCAGAACAGGAAACTGATGCAGCTGAAAACCAAATGGACCAAAAGAAAAGATTGGTTTTTATCCAGATCAGTTCCTGATCCAACTCACTGCGCAGTTGTACCAGCTAGCACTGGCACAGGGAGTGCCAAGGGCAGGAGTGACAGTGGGACCACACCTTCTGGAAACAACCCACTCTTAAGTCTGCTTAAATCAGTGGTGAAAACACTGTCCTGTTCCTTGTGAACTACTACAGCATTAGACAAATTACCAGATATTTCCAACAGTCTTAGGTATTGCCTCTCTCTACAAACTCTGCCTGCCATTTTACAAAAGGATTACTGGTTAAAGATATGGAAAGGATTGCTCTTTCAAAGGATCTATAATTCCCACCAAGATGATATTATATATTGTAACATTTCAATATCTGGTTATTGTGACTATTTGTTCTACTGCCACAGCAGGTTTCCATTAATTATAACCAAGGGATTCATCTAGATTATGGTTTAAATATTTGCTATCAGAGCATGTCAGGTAACCCATTTTAACTGTTTGAGATACCCAATGCAACAAGACAGTATATACTTCATATACTGAATACTGCTAAGCAAAAGAAATTTTTATATATAAAAGATTAGGAGATAAATATATGCAAAACCAAAGCTGCCTGAATACATTTCTTCTTTGCTAGGTTTCAATTCGGTTTTTACAGGGGCATTACTTATGCCAAAAAACATGGACCTACGACATAACACTAATACAGAAGCTTAATACAGCAGTGCCAGCAATCTTTGTAGAGGCAAAGTAAAACAACTCAAGGTTGATGCAACAGCAGAAGTCATAAAAAGGTGGATGTAAACGAAAGAGGTTTTAGGACTTCTGGGAAGGCTAGAACATAAATTTTAATAGGTAACTGCTTACTTTGTCTCTGCCTGTTTTCTTTAGCTTTCTAGGGTAAAGGGAGTTACTAATACTCTGTAGAAGTAAAATCAGTCCTGTAAATTATATATGCACTTACAATGAATATGTTAAAACCTATCTGATAATCTAGGAGTCCTTTTAGTCCTATGTCCTGTTGAAGGAATCCCATTATTTTCATAAGAACACGCTAAGTATTTAAATTGTAGGGACAGTTGAGGGACGTGAACAGCAATTAACATCCACAGAAGATTATTTTTCATGTAGTTTCCTGCCATCTTGCCTCCCTGAATTAGCAGGAATGCATCCATTGGGATTGGGATTTATCAGTGTCAGTCATCAGACCAGCTATATCAAAATGCTTTGAACGAGATTCATCTCACCTGAGCTTAGACACCTACTGTGTAGCTTTTCATACTGAATGAGTTACCCTAGGCTGCTGCTTCTGCAACCAGTGGAGAAACAGACATTTCTAGGACATCATTCACATGGCCTATTTTAGACAATTACTTGGGATAAAAGCATGCTGGACTCCAGTCACTATACTGACCAGATCTCTGCATCCCCATTTGGTCAGGTTTGTTCTGCTTAGCATAGCTATCTGTAAGGGAAGGAGGGGCAGAGAGCCAAGAAACTATAAACTAGTCAGTGTAACTTTGATTCCAAGATGGCTAAGAGAATAAATACACCCATTTTAAGTGGTTAGAGGAAAGAAAGATCATCAGTAACTGCCAACGTGTATAAACAATACTAAGCCAATCTCAGTCACTTTAATAACTGGCTAGAAGTCTTGTGGTAAGCAGATGCAACATGAGTTAACAGGACTTTTGACACTATCTTGCATGACACTCATGTAAGCAAGCCAGATAGTCTAGATGAAACGACTGCTAAAGGTCATAACAATATCCACAAGGAAGGTAGTAAGATTTCTCTATGTAACTGAAAGGGTTTAAGAGAGGGTTCCACAGAGGTCTGTGTTCTATCTAATCTCATTCAGTGTGTTCACTGATGACTTGATGAAGGAATAATGAATAACCTGATCACATTTTCAAATGACACAATGCTAAGAGACACTGCTCTTTTAGGGATAGCCTTAGAACTTAAAATAATCTTGAGAATTGCTGCAATGCTTTGAAAAACAGGATGCACTTTGATATGGCTAAGTAGAGCGCGTTACACAATAATCAAATGCAAAAATAAAATGGGAAAGGATTGGCTTGCAGCAGTCATGCAAGAAAAAGACCCGAGAATGAAACTAAATGTCAGACAACAATGTCACATTCTTGGAAAAAAAAATCACACTATCTACAAATGTGTTACAGGTAAGACACAGAGAACCTGTTCTACACACTCCCTGGTTAGATGCCAGCTGGGATACTGCATTTTGGGCATTGAACTCGAGGATGAACCAAGAGAGTCCGAAGAAAAGGAACAACGATGATCTAGGAGTTCAGAAAACATGACCTGTAAAGAAGGACTTGAAAACCTCCCGGTTTGTTAGTCTAGGAAAAAAAAAACAGGACTGAAGGAAAATGCAGTAACAGTTTCCAAATATAATGTGTTTTTGCCAGAAGAAAAGTGATAAACTATCTTCTGGGTCCACTGGTTATGGGATAAGGTGTTATCTACTTAGCCTTTAGCAAGGAAGTCTTAGGTTGGACTTTGGGAGAACTTTCTGAACATAACAGTGAAGCACCAGTACATTTTGCTGAAAAAAACCCGTAGAATCTCTGTCACGGGAGGTTTTAGCAACAGATTAAAAAAACATTTGTTGGGACTTATTTACATATAGTCAATCATGCTGTGGGGGAAAAATGAATTTTTAATGTCCTTTCCAGACTTATTTTCTTTTGTTTCTATTTTTGTTCAATCTTTAGAAAAATATATTTAGTCCTGGTATGAGAATTCAATGAGAAGTCTTTATATGTGTGTTTTGTACAAGAGCCAGTTTACTACCAATCTAGTACAAATGTAAATTTGCTTTGCCCCCCCAAACAAGTAGGCTTAATTCTAAATTAGAAAAAATCTAAAGCAAGTATCATTTGAGTAATAATAAAGATTACATATTAGTCTTTGATGACTTGGCAGAAATAGAAAGAACAACCTAAAAAAAGAAATGCTGCTGCAAATCACAAGTCTGTGTGGAACAGGCTTATTCAAGCATTGCAACAGAAACATTACCTGTGCTTTATTTAGAAATAGGCATTTCCAGGTAAATTCAAAGCTGCCTGTCTCAAAGCCTTTCCTGACTTTTCTACTCCTCCTTTTATTCTGATCAATGAAGGCAGTGACACAATACCAATATGCTAGGAGTGCCACCTGCACAGCTCATAGTTCAGCAGTAAAACTGAATGCCCTTCCAAGTACTTCAGAAGGAAAAAAAAAAGGTACTTACCTTATAAAACCTAATGGATTGAAGAGCAACAAGAAGGAATTCCCATCTAAATGCAAATTGAGGCAAATCCATTTTGAATGCAAGAGTAAACTACAAATGGTAATTTTCCCACCATTTGCTAGTGCTCCTTACTGCAATTACATTTCTATACCACTCAAGTAGTTAACAGCTCTTCTCTTGATGAGCTGTCAATGAACAACTTAGAATTTTTCCAAACGTATGTCATAGATACGCTTATTCTGTTGCAATCTGTTTGTGCAAAATTGATTTAAAACACTTACTGCTTATTTTTGGTTTCATTTAGTCTGGTTCATGAAGTGGAAAAAGAAGTTATCGGGGAAAAAAAGGTTTTATCTGCTGGTTAAACTGTAAATTAAACTCCTGCTTGTTTTCTGCTAGAGTGTGATAACTGATACCAGCGGTTTACGACAGCTGAGAACACTAGAATCAGTGAGGCTCAGATTAGGATCCCATCTTGCATCCCTTCTGTATTTAAAAATGCTAACTGCATGGTGAAAAGGCTGACTGTGGGATGGCAGTCCAAGAGTCTCTTAGATGGTCAGAGAACATGGTCAGTCCCAGTGAAGAGCTCTGGGCCTGGTTCTAACACAAACTCCTCCTTACCTCAAAAAGCTCGGAGTGAACAGAGCAGCTGTGCAGGAATTGTAGTTTCTACCATTTATTCTAAGGAATCTCTGTTCCAGCACCAAACAAACTAGTAAGGAAGGGGATGTCTCATGCAAAATACTGGATTCAAGTTTTTTCTTCCTGTACCTGGAAGGAATGCAATAAAATTTGCTCTAGTCTTAAAAGGCTTTTGAAATACTAGATGTTATAATCATGTCAGTGTGTAGCATGTATAAATGAAGGTGGTGACAACTCAGAGATTACAATTTGTTTGGAACACAGTAACCAAATCCTGGAACAAAACCTGGCATAGAAAATGCACTCCATATCAACATTGTATGTTCTCTACTGGATCCTTACTTGTGTCAGTTCAGTGCTCTGTCACTAATCTGCAAGGCCCTCAATGAATTAGAGACACAACTACCCTGCAGCAGGTATGAAAGTGATGGAGCAAGTGTATACATTCTGTATATCTTTCTAATACTGTATGGTGAAGTTAAAGGTGGCTCTAATGGTTTCATTTTAAAGCAGCTCAAACAGAGTTTGCCATTGGATAAGAACTATACCCTGAAAGGATTTTTTTTCTTCATCCCAGTATCATCAGAATACGAATTGCCCAGTGGTCCTAAGCAGGAGTCTTTTGACATGGAATACAGATCAACTATATATTGCTTTTACATTTTCATACTACTAACTAGCCTCCCACTGCAGGTATCCTTCCACATAACAGTAGCTGTAATATTAATTACTTTACAGAGTTAATTATTAGTGATAAGCAGTCACAGTTGGGGATCTTTAGTAGGTTAAATGGATAACATAAATGGATCAACTATCAAATTTAGCCAAAGCCTAAAAAAAAAAAAAATATAGGAGTGCATTCAGCATTAGGAAAGATGATGAAATGGACACCCTGCATTTCTACTAACTCTTCACTGCAACTACAGTACTGAGTGTTGAAATCTGTTTACCCTGAAGACATGTGAACTGAATGTGCAGAGTAATCTCACATTTTTAGTGGAGAGTCCTTCTTAAATATTTCTGTACGGAAATGAACTTGCAGTTTAATCCTAGTGAGTTCTGTCACTGACTTAATTGAGAAACAGGATAGATTTACAAAACTTCCTTTGATCTAACACCAGAAACAAAGAACCTATCTTACACACGAACAGTGTCCTGCAGCACCTCACTTTGAGAAAAAAAAATTATACCAGTGACAGAAGTGTTAAGCACTTCTAAAAAATAAACTTCAAAGGAAGTAAAAGGCCAAGGAATAGTCTAGATCCCCAGCTAAATTCTTACAGAGACGTCAAGGCAGAAGTGGAGAAGAGGCAGGATTTGTTTACATAACCTCTAATCTCTAGCTGTGTGTCTGATCTTGTATCACTCTGCAACTCAGATAAGGTGGAGTTTTGAGTCAAGAATATCAACAGCATTCTCTACATAAACCTTTGTAGCCAATATTCATTCCTCAGATTACTCATGTAGAATATAGGTGAGTCCGAATCAATATTATCAGTGTGACACGTTATTAGGCAAACAACCTAACAATTTAAATTCTGTCACTTTGAACACAAAGGTCAAAAAGTTAAGTACTTGTGAGGAACTAACCTGACTTTGTTAAGAATACTGATGTTACAAGCATGCTACCTGATTCTGCAAACACAGGGATGCCACGTACTGTTTTAATCTATTCCAGAGTTTTCGAGTGTTCTTGTCTTAAATGTTTGTTATCGTATATGCTTGAAAAGCTATACTTTAGCTGTTTTCACACATATGCTTGAGTGCTCCTTAGTCTCCTTGAAATAGGGCCTACTTCTTGTCACACTGCAGGGCATGGTGGAGGGTAAGGGAAAATTATTGCTGGAGAGAGCTGCAGTAATCAGATAATAAGCATGATTACAGTAGATATTTTGTTGTGACAAACGTACATTTAAAAAAAAACCCAAAGAACAGATTAAGATAATACTAATGGTAAAAAACAGGGAAGAATCCCCTAATTTAAAGTGCATAGGAAAGAAGAGTAAGCATAAGCCCACATTTACGTGGGTCTTCATTCGCTGTCACTGAATACAGGATTATTTGTGTTAGTTAAAGTTCAGCACTTACTTAAGTACTTTAGCTGGATTCGGGCCAGAGTACTGATGAGTAATCTGCAGAACAGGCCACTGAGAATAACAAATTTGAAAAAAAAAGTACTCAGAGCCAAACCTGATTTAAATAAACACATTTAGTATACACCATTTCACTTTCTTCATCTTAGTGTTATATTTCAAAGCCTCGGTCATGGATAGTGACTTCACTGTGCGAACATTACACCAGCTTTCAGTGATGATATTCTCAAAATTAAAATGAAACACTTTTTCCTTAACAAAGCCTGAAGTTAACTGATGCCACACTCAATTCCAGAAGAAGTATTTGAAAGCTATCTCAAAGAGGCAGGCAAAGATAATGAAGTATTTTTCAGTGCAGTTCTAAGAGGACATTAAACACCTAAGAAGGACTACCTTGTAGCACTCAGGGGCTGTGTGTTTGCATTAGATTTCTAGCCCACCCCACAGCTGACAAACTAGGCATGAGTGCCATCAGTAGCCCCTCTTAAAGCTTGTGAAGTCTGTTATCTCAGAGTAGCTACTATTATGCATAGACGAACCAATATCATAGAATCATAGAATGCTTTGGGTTGGAAGGGACCTTTAGAGGTCATCCAGTCCAACCCCCCTGCAATGAGCAGGGACATCATCAACTAGATCAGGTTGCTCAGAGCCCCGTCCAACCTGACCTTGAATGTTTCTAGGGATGGGGCCTCCACTACCTCTCTGGGCAACCTGTTCCAGTGCTTCGCCACCCTCATTGTAAAAAATGTCTTCCTTATATGTAGTCTAAATCTACCCTCCTTTAGTTTAAAACTATTACCCCTTGTCCTGTCACCACAGGCCTTGCTAAAAAGACTGTCCCCATCTTTCCTATAGGCCCCCTTTAAGTACTGAAAGGCCGCAATAAGGTCTCCCCGGGGCCTTCTCTTCTCCAGGCTGAACAGCCCCAACTCTCTCAGCCTGTCCTCGTAGCAGAGGTGCTCCAACCCTCGGATCATTTTTGTGGCCCTCTTCTGGACTCGCTCCAACAGCTCCATGTCCTTCTTGTGCTGAGGGCTCCAGAGCTGGACGCAGGGCTCCAGGTGGGGTCTCACCAGAGCAGAGTAGAGGGACAGAATCACCTCCCTCGACCTGCTGGCCACGCTTCTTTTGATGCAGCCCAGGATACAGTTGGCCTTCTGGGCTGCAAGCGCACACTGTTGGCTCATGTCCAGCTTTTCATCCACCAGTACCCCCAAGTCCTTCTCTGCAGGGCTGCTCTCAATCCCCTCATCCCCCAGCCTGTATTGATAGTGGGGGTTGCCCCGACCCAGGTGCAGGATCTTGCACTTGGCCTTGTTGAACCTCATGAGGTTCACACAGGCCCACCTCTCCAGCCTGTCCAGGTTCCTTTGGATGACGTCCCGTCCCTCAGGCGTGTCAACTGCCCCACTCAGCTTGGTGTCATCTGCAATATGTTAAACTTCCTTCAACACAGAGCCTCTGGTTGACCTGTAATCTCCAAATAAACTAATTTTTGACAAAAAGCTGATTTTCAGATGGCATTGAATCTGTATAGCTTGAGGAACCTAACCCTCTTCCTGAATTACTTCCAGGTCTACTGCTGATCACTCCAGGCCTAAAATTTGTGCACTGCTTCTTTTTTATTGTTATGCACAAAAGAAATCTGCAATGACAGCAACATGCAATGGGTATCTTCCTTCTGTCATGCATGCTTTCCCTTTTGACAGCCTCTTAACTATATCCTTCCATCATTTCAGGCACACTACAGGTGAAACCAGATCGTCCTCTGTACTGGTTTCTGTGGTTTGACACTGTCTGGAAGGACTGAAGCAAGGACTGCTAAGCAAGAAGCATATCAAGTGTATGAGCTAAATGTTTTATGACTACAAACAGTATCATAAAGAGACATGGAAACACTGGTAAGGTTTTTCCCTGTATTCCAGGAACCAGAATTTTAAAAAATTCAAATCAATTCCACACTAAGGACCAGGGATACACCTCCAGCAAGCCTGCCACCATGCTCATGTTACTGCAGAGCTTGTGGAGATGTGGATACAAAAGTGTATTCATGGGCAGCGGATGCTTATAGTGTGGATATGGCAAACAGTGGGTTCACAAGCACCTAAGCTTAGATGCAGATTCAGTCTGTAGTTGAATGTCCGCAAAGAGCTGAAATTATTTCTTGACATGCTTCCCTAGGGCTTTTTGTTGTAGCTTATCACAGGCTCTCAAAATACGGAAATAAAGCGTTGCATTCAATATTCAACAGCCTGTTTGAGGAGACTTCTGTATTAACATACAGTGGTACCTCCCAGTTAACAGTGGTATGAAAATGGACTATTTAATTGTCATTACAAGGTAAGGTAATAGTTGAGTCATAAGAGAATCTAGCCTTTCTGAAGTAAGTAGAAAAATTGGCACTGATTTCAGTAGAGTCAGGATTAAATTCTATTTACTGTACATTATATTGTGTATAAGCCCTATGGAGATGCCTCTTCGCTTCTGAAGCACACTTAAGTAGCAGGCTGGAAATTCAGTGTCAGTTTAACATAAATGAAAAAAAAAAGCAGTTGAATATTAAATTAAATAATGCAGTCAGTAGTTTGAGATTAAAGTGGTTGCTTCTGCCAAAATGGTCATATATCAAAGTTAATCATCTTTTGAGACAAAGAGCGTCATCTTTTGAGATGAAGAGTTCTCAGAGCTTTGGACCTTTGTATCAGGGAGACTACCTGTGTCCTGTGCTGTTTGCCAGAGAGGGAGCCAGTGAAAGGGCTCACGGAGGAGTGATGACAGTGCAGGAGGGAAACTGCTGCTGGCTGGGCAATCCTAAGAGCAGTCTCTAACCTTGGCCATTTGGGTTAAGCGTTGGCATTTCAGCTGGGTTGTTCTCAGGAGATGCCCAAGTAATACCTTGTCAGAGACAGTATGGGACATTCTTGCAACAAGGGGAGCTGATTTGGCTTTGACATTTCAGGGATTGTTATGTTCATTTTTAGTTTGTTTTCATGATATTTTAAGCTCTTGGGAAAGGCATACCAAGTTTGGAATAGATGCCTGGCTATGGATCTCTAGAAAAACAGTAAGTATTTATTTAAGGTCATTAATAGGCTTAGGTAGACATTACATTGATTCATGGTTTTAAAGTAATTTCATGGCTAGTTGTGGTAAAAACAAGTAAAAATGAGCAAGTCTACATTACAGTACACAACATCAAGTTTGGGGCATATGTGTGTATATACTAATCCTTATATAATGTACACAGAATGTCCTATGATAATTCTTTGAAAATTATCAGTTCTTGAGAATGCTTGAATTGTTTTAAAGGAAGCTCTAAAATAAACCTAGAACTCAGAAAAGCAGCCTGCTTCACAGTGATCTTTTGTGTAAATCTTGATGTGCTCTGAAAACATGATAGCTTCCTATACACAATTACAGTCTGCAGTGTAAAAAAGCCTGTTGCTACGAACTTTAAATACAACACATGCTATCTATGGTTAACTTATCTTAAGCCACTTGCAGCTCCTGTTCTAGAAATATCTGAGTTCTGTAGAACTTTTTTGTCTATTTATCATCATAACATCTCTTTGACTTAAAGAAGTGTTACCCTGGTTTTTTTAATAAATGGGAAACTAAGGCACTGGGAGACCAAGTGACTTAAGAGTCGCACAAGTGATCTCTGATAGGGCAGACGGTTACAGCCAGCATTCTCTGATCTCTAAAGCATGCCCGAGCTACTGGCACTATATTCTTCTCCTTTCTAAACTCTTGTTTTCCTTAAAAACTCTGCAACTGAAGTGCTCTTTCAATTCCAAGATTTCTGCTCTAAAACAGCAACAGCCAAATGCTTGAGGCCATGAGGAAAAGAAGGAAAGTTGAGGAAGGCACCCTCCTCTTCAAAATGTAACCTCTGTACCTGTAAATTCTTGAATGATCGAAGAAACTACTTGGTGAGCAGTTTCTATTATGTCCTTTTGTACCATAGCCACGCTCGGTGGCATCTTGCTGTCTTTTTTTGAAGACATATTCCAGGAAAGTAAGTTGTGCACTCTCTGTGGAAACTTCCTCTCAGTGCTCCCTAAGAAATCAGCTTTGGCAGCATCCTGTCCCTGCATGCAACAGGTCTGTTGGGATGTACTCTTGTGCGGTTATTATCAGCATGCTTAAGGGAGAGGGGCTGGAGAGGAATCTGTCGTCTTCTTTCATAAGCCATTTCTTCATCAATAGCTGTTTCCATTTATGTAAGGAGCGGGATCCTGAGGTAGTACACACGACGAATGTTTCAAAGTAAATACAATCCCATCACCCACAGCTTGAAAGGCCAAACACACAACAGCAGGAAGATAGTAATCTTGCAGCTGCTGCTCTCCCTGCCACTCAGCGATCAGCTGTTTTCCACTGTCACCAGGAGCTCTCTTTTTTGATTCCCAAGCTCTTTCCCTCACTTAGTCTTTTCTGAACCTGTAGTGTTTTCCCCAACTCTTTTTTCCATCCTCTGTCTGTCCATCAGCTTCCTTTCTCATCTTCAGTACTTGTGCTAGTCATTTGTGTTTTAAATAGACAATACAAATTGTACAAAGACCCTGATCCAGCGAAGTGACTACGCATGCACATAGCTTTAAGTGCTCTAGTACTGTTGACTCCAACAGGACTACCAACATACTTAAAATTAACCGCACATTTAAGTGCTTTCCTGGATCAAGGCCATCATCACATTGACATTAACCAAAGCAAAACAGCACCTGAGATTCCGCAACATAAATACATAGCAACCTCAGCCAAACTCAGTGCTGTAACCTTCACGTTACCTTTCTTCTGTCATTGCTAGCTATGTTATGGCTACACTTAAAATCTATTCTGCAAGCGTATACTGGAAGTAGTGCTTAGGAACAAACCTGCTTAAGCCAATGCTTTCTTATGGTTTTAGAATTTGCCTGGCCTGTTTTGCTACATCAGGCCCTTGGACAATAAGGTCCTCAGGGCAAGAATCACATTTATTTTTCTACTTGAATCATATGTGCTCATATACCACAAAATAGCAATTAGTAACTTTTTGTTCTGAGGTACAAGGAAGAAGACTTTCTACGTACCACAGATACGCTGGCTTGTGCAGTTGTAAGTGAAAAAGTATGATAGATAAAAATTTTAGAAGTCTAAGGTATTAACCTTTTCACTGGCAATTTATGGTAACACTAAACATGCAAAAAGACTAAATTAAAACCTCCCCTCTTGAATTCTGCCCCCTCCCCTTCTTTTGCCAACCTCCTGCCCCTGTTACCTTTTCTCTTCTATTCTCTGTTGATTACTTCACCAGTTTACACTTCAGCTTATAAGCCCCATATGGTAGGAGCCTTGTCCTTTGTTAATCATAAAATAAGATTATGCGTACCTTGGGCACTGAACAAATCATTATTGTCTTCCTACAAATGTCTTCCACATGGCCCCACCCTCAGTTCCAGCTGAGAATGCTGTTGTGAACAAGCTCAGAGAGTAAATATTTTGCATTCATTTCACCAGCACAATGGAAACATTTTTTCCAAGCTGCTGCCAAGATGGTATCTAGTCCTCTTCTGAGTCAGCAGCCCATGCAGCTGACTTTCAAATGGCCAAACTTGCTTGATTGTAATCTTAAAAGAAAAAAAACAACAGACACAAGCTGTATTTTTAGAGAGCTGTATTGCTCTCCTCATGCACAAGCAGGTAGTGACATTATAAAATATGAAAGTGGGGGGAAAAAAGCCGTACAGAAGCGAGTGTTTTTTGTGATGCCCCCCTTTTTTCTCCCAACTTCAACGGTTTATTTCATCCAGTCAGAGGAAGGGACTGGGGAATGTTGTGAGGAAGTAAGAAAGGAATATCACTGCTTTAGGTAGTCCATGTCCTTTTGGTATCAACCAGCTTTTTACATTCTTTAAAGCTCTGTTGGCCATTAAAGACAGTGTATCTAAAAATAAAATACGGACAAAACCAGGCTAAGGAGGAATGGCGAGGAATTCGTAGAGTTTCCTTCCATAAGCACTTTTTGCTTATTCTGAGCTGCACTTTCCCTCTAGTCCAATACATAAGCAGGCATGGTGCAACAGAACAGGTTCAAAACTCTGCATCTCTCCTCCATTCTCATGGGAAGACTTTGGTCTATAATCCCTACTGCTCTGTGAATAAACAGCCTAGATGGTAAATAATTTTTGTGTTCCAAAATTGCCCAGATATAGCTGGTAAGAAATGGTCAGTGATCCTATATTAAGCTGCAGCTTTACATTAAATCAGAGAGTATGTATCTGGCTTCTAATTGCTAATAGAGTTTACTCTTATGAGAAGTTCCGATCTTCTAGCAAAATAACAGGATGCTTATTAAATTAACAAGTCTAAAATTCAGAAATAAGCTGTGCCATGAGAAATCAGTTAAATGGGTAAAACCAGGCTGTCAATCTTAAAGCACCGTCTTATGTCATGTTACTTATTCAAAAGATACCTATTAATATAGACACATGAGGCCAGATCCTTAGGTTTAGCCTTTTTATACCACGCATAGTGCAGGACTTAGGGTGATAAAAGTAACAACTTTAAGCCACTAACTCTGTCTTCAGGATGCTGGGGTCATGATTTTGGTACCAATGTTTATCTTAAAAAAGACTCATAGGTGCTCTAGTTTTAATTGCCTTAGCTACTTAAGCCTTATGAGAGCTGTCAAAGAAGCTGGGAATTGATTGGACTCTGCATTCTGGCTATTCATCCTTTCCACCTAGCCTTTCTCCTTTTGATCAAGGACTAGGAGGAACAGGAATTGTAGGACTTTATGCCATTAAAATGAATTCTCCACTGAGTGAATCCATAGATAGTTGATTAAATTATCTCTGTGGCTGCAGAAAAAGCCACAAGCTGACACAGACACACACTTCCTTAGGGCAGAAAAAAATCATCTTTATGCAATACAATTTCTCTGCATCNCATGGCTTTTTGGAGAGAGCCAAACTGGAGGACCTGCTGCACATACCCTGGTTCCCAGGCTCCTTGCCAGCAGCAGGGTGTGATGTAATAGCCTTTCACGCTGAACAAGTTAACAGCCCTGGTTTTGAGTTTACTACACTTTGGCTAAGAAACAGCATGAATAGGCTTGCAGGGAAGTGCTACTGTTTAATAAGCAGGTAGCTGCAGAAACAATCTTGTTTTCCTCTCTCTACCTAGAACTGGAAGAGGGTCCCAGCTCTGTGTTACATCTCTCCTCTTCCGT